>BHFT01014075.1:0-14453 GCA_004320025.1 Laticauda laticaudata
TTGGCAGATGTTTTTTTATTATCTTTTCCAGTATCTTCCCGGGTATTGATGTTAGCCTGATTGGTCTATAGTTTCCTGGGTCTGTTTTTTTTTCCCTTTTTTGAAGATGGGAACCACTTCAGCTCTTTTCCAGTCCTCTGGTAGTTCCCCGGTGATTTTTGAAAGATATGGTGCAACGGTTCTGAGATGACCTCTGCCATCTCCTTTAAAACTCTGGGATGTAATCCATCAGGCCATGGTGATTTGTTTTCATCAAGATCAGACAGGAGTTCTCTTATTATTTTTTTTGCTTATTTTAACTTTTATTTCTGGTCTGTCTTTTATAGTTATGTTTTTGGTGGGTTGAGCTATAGTTATATCTCTCTCTCCCTCCCTCCCTCCCTCCCTTATTCTCTATCTCTCCCCTTTTAAATAAAATTTAATGAAAGTTTTTTATTCTTCTTAGCAGCTGAATTAAATATTACAGTATAATTTCAGAGCTATTGTTTTGAAGATATACATCAACATTCCTAAAATAGCTTTGATTCTACATTGAAGAACTAGCCTATCTGCTTACTGGTTTTTTATTGTGCTGGTTCCTATTGAATTATGAAAAGTAAAATCATGGTAAATCATTTTCAGTAGTAAGAAAGCTTAAAAAATGTTAGTAAAAATAAATATGCAGGAAAGCAAGAGAGATGTATATTATAACTATGTATCTATTTTTAAAAATGCTTTTCCTACTGCTTCTAGGTTATAAATATATTTCATAATAGTGAACAAATGTGGAATAATATTGTCAAACACCCACTGAGTGCCCGAGTCATTTAAAATTAAACATCAGAAGATTTGAATCAAAAATATTTTTAAAATATTATGTAAGCACAGTGACTTGATTTGTTAATTTCAGCTGTTCGCTGCTTCAGGCTATCTTTGTCATGCTGTCAGTGTGTCTTTCCTTTTCATATTGGGAAAATGGAAAGTGATGCATTAATATATACCTATTTGAAAACTGTAGTGAAGGCTGACAAGACATCATTTTTTTAATAACTATATAGAAGGAGGAAATAAATAAAAAAATAGGAGGAAGAAGACATATTGGTATGCATGCCATGTTGAGTTGTACATGAAAAAAGTGGGATAAAATCATATGTGTGTGTGTTATTGTGTATATTTTAATGCAGAATGATTAAGACTGATTACTCTATAGTTAAGAAAGCTATATAGCAGGTACATACATCAGGTGCAAGTATCTTGGTATCCCATAATCATTTGGAACCATGAGAAGGGAAGGGAAATGGCATCATCCAAGTATCACAAAAGGATAAGATATCTTCTGAAGAACACCACAATGGGAAGAACAAGGTCCATGCTATTGACATGTATGTTTTGCCGATCATCAGATACTTTCTGGTATAGTGAGTTGGCCAAAGTGGACATGGAGCCCCCTGATGTGACGATCCAGAAGTTACATACAATATACAGGGGCAAATCTGTTTGGCATTAAAACTTTCTATCTCTACATGATTTTTATTTCATATATCACAAAAACTGAGTCAAACGGAGAAGGCGGAGCTTCGTCTCGGTGCTACAGCTGCGATCTCGGGGCTCTGAGATCGCAGCTGATATTTTCGCCCTGGTCGGTCCTAACGGACTAAACGCGTCCCCGTAGAGCACGGGATTGTGAAGGGCACAGTCCAGGATACCATAAGAGATATCGCAAATCTCTGGTTTGATCCGGGAAGAAGCGCCTTTTTGCTGCGGTGGAAAGGCCGCCTCCCAAAGCTGCTGAAGCCGGGACAGCTCCGAAAAGAAAGTGGCTGGAGCGAAATGTGTGGTCGGCTGGGTGAGAAACTCTTTTTGTAATGTAATTTCGCTGAGATCTGAAAGAGATGAAAGAAGAAAACTGGTGACTTTATTTTTTGTTTGACTGGAATTGGTTAAGCGGCGTTTTTTAAAGTGATGGTCAATTGAGGCTTGGATTCTTTCCTACTACTTTTTTTTCTGAGGACTTTAAGTGATTTTGTAGGTAACACAGATTGAATTTTTTCTTATATATATTTTCATGGCTTCTTTTGATTTTTTTAATTTTCATGAGATAGCGACCGCCCTTTGATTTTTCTTTCTTTTTCTCTGAGTTTTGTATTATTATTTTCCTTTCTGGCTGGGGAAAAAGTATAATGAGAAAACAAAATTTTTGGGGGGCAAGCAACTTGGGCCCCCAACCCTTAAGAGGGGGCCCCCCTTGAAAGTATTTTATTTGAATTGGGGAGAAATGTACAACTACTCCTTCTCAAGGACATTTTTAATGTGATAAGATGGGGGAGAGCCAGAAAAATATTATTACAGGTGTTTTGCCTGGACTCTTATGCAATATTTCAACACGTGAGGCTTGCTTTTGAAAGCTGCTGGAGAAGAAGAGTCATAATAAGAGCTTGAAAATAAATAAACGTGGCAGTGTGCATCCATATATACTTGTAAAATTCTCTACTCGCGCCAGCCTTATTTGTAATATTTTAACTCTAAGTAAATATTTTTATTTTTTGCTTTTTATTTATCCTTTTTTCTTCTTTGGTTTTGGGCCTGCTTTACTATTGGATTTTTCTATTTTGGATCATACATTGGCTATTCTATCAGATGGATTGAAGGTCAAAAAGAATTTGAGAGTTTTTGAAGCATTAAATATGAAAAGAAAAAAAGTGAAAAAAAAGAAGAAGGGTGGTTAAATGAAATAGCACTGTGTGTTTTTGGGATTGTTTTGGTGACTTTGAGATTTTTTGTGGAAATTCTTAATTTGAATACTAAATGCATTTGGGGTCGTTTTGAAATTTTTTTTTTTTTTTTTTACAATGGCATTACTTTATGGATGAACATGAAAATGGAATTTATAAAATATGAACAAGAGAAACATGAAGGGAAAAGATTCTTTTTGGGCTCTATTTTTCGTTTTCTTAAGAAAATGGCAAATTTCTAATATGAGAAACTAAAGAACAAGAAGATTGGGATGAAGAAGAAACCATCCCCTAATGAACAAGCAACTTTATTTGGGGAAGAAAGGGAAAAGGAGGAGAAAGAGAATGGAGAATTTAAGAACTAAAAAACAACGCAAAAAAAGGGAAAAATAAGGTGAAAAGTGGACACAACATCAGAAAGCAACAGAAAGAAAAATACACAAGAGGTGGAGATTAAGAGACAGGGGGTAAAAAGGGTAGAGTGGAGAAGCAGGGAGGAAAGAGGGAAAGAGCAAAAAAGGGGAAAGACAAGGTGAAAAGTGGTCACAAACATCAGAAAAGCAACAGAAAAGAAAAAATATTACAAGAGGGTGGAGATTAAGAGAAGGGGGGTAAAAGGGTAGAGTGGAGAGCAAAGGTAGGAAAGAAGGGAAGAGAAGCTACAAAGGTTTGAAACAAGATGTAAAGAAACAGAATTTATTTAGAGATAAATAGGTAAACATACAATTGAAAAGAGATTTCTGCAAAGGTACATAAGATTGTGTTGTTGTATATTTGTAATTTGAAAATAATGTTAACAAATTGGAATAATATGATTATAAAATGGGACAGAAAATATTTTAACTGTACTTAGCGAAATTTCTTTTTTTAAATTAAATAAATGAATCAAATATGAGAGAATTGGAATTAAGAAAAATGGGAACATTGTCCATTGTAATAATATTTTAAAACATAAGTGATAGGGGAAGTACTAAGGGCAAATCTATAATTGTTCCCATAGAAGCATGATATTTATTTAGAAAGGATTGTGTAAAATGTTTTAAGGACTTAAAATGAATACTAATTTTTAATGATATAATTTTAATTGCCTAATGGATTGTTGTTTTAATTATATTATATATTTTTTAAAAAAAATTTTTTTTTTCCTTGTTTTAAAATATTGAGTCTATCTTTAGAAGTACTACGCAGGAATCCTGAAATGAAAATTATGTGTTATGTTAAGCTTTAAAACTAGGGGAAGGATAAGTATGATAGGCATTATGCTCCAATCGGTTCCATTACAGAAGAAAAATTTTGTGTTATGAGAAAAAGGATAATAGACAGCTGAATAGGACAGACAAAGGATATAAGTATAAATGATTTAAATTGAGATGAAATAATATAATAGAATTAAGAGAGTGAAAAGAGGGAAGAAGCTATATAGAAAATGTAAAATATGAATAAGAAATGGACATGCTATACTAGTAAGCGACGACTTGAAATTTATGTCTGTACAAAAAGATGTAACTCGGGATCAAACTGGCCGTCCAAAAAGATATTTTATGCTTTTTTAATGTTTTGTGTTTTGGTTTGTATTGTTTGTTTGTTAAATTAATAAAATTCTTTATAAAAAAAAAAAAAAACCTTAAAAAAAAAAAAAAAAAAACTGAGTCAAACCTTGAATTCTCTGCATTCTTTAGACATGTTATTTTAATACACTTCAAATTGTTTTATCATGAGCATGTCTGTATACTATAGAATCATAAGATTGGAGGAAACTTTGAAAGTCTTCTAGTCCATCAATCTGCCCAAACAAGAATTCTCAGACCATCCTAGACAAATAAAATCTTAATTGTATTATGCAGATAGTTATTATGTATCTCCTTACATAATTTTCATGCAATAGACTACAGTGTGAGTGATGAAATCTCCTGTACTGTAATGGAAGCTGAGTGCTGATCACCAGAAAAGAGATTAAAGCCTATCTTGAGACTGAGACATCACTGACAGACATAAGGCCAACATGAGCTTATTTAATTCTTGATTGATTTTGATTGTTTGGTTGTATGTATAAAAATAAAGAAGGAATGCGGTGGCTCAGTGGCTAAGATGCTGAGCTTGTTGATCACAAAAGTTAGCAGTTCAGTGGTTTGAATCCCGAGCACACATAACAGAGTGAGCTCCCATTACTTGTCCCAGTTTCTGCCAACCTAGCAGTTTAAAAGCATGTAAAAATTTAACTAGAAAAATAGGGACCACTTTGGTGGGAAGGTAACAGCGTTCTGTGCTCCTTTGGTGTTTAGTCATGCTGGCCACATGACCACGGAGACCTCTTCGGACAGTGCTGGCTCTTTGGCTTTGTAACGGAGATGAGCACCATTCCCTAGAACTGGAAATGACTAGCACATATGTGTGAGGGGAACCTTTACCTTTACCTAAAAAAATAAAAAAGTATCTTACTTATGCCTGCTCACTGTAAATATGCTTCTCCTTTAGTAGATATGTTTGGTTAGTTTCAAAATGGCCTTCCACTTTGCTAAGGTGTAATGTTCTTCTGGCTTTTATAAAATGTCTTGCTTGTATGTGGATCAGGTAGTATTTGACTATGAAGAATAACTGTTAGTAACCCAACAATCTTAAATCAGCTCATTAGCCCAAAATTTTTTCAACTATTTGGCCATTTCACTTCGTAAGTATATCAAGCTTTGCTACGAAAATCAGCTTCTGAAATATTGAAATGCATGTTCAAATAGATGGCATCTCCAGTTTTTGGTTTAGGTCATCTGGACATGAATAAGAATGGTTTGTGAATATGAACATGGTTATATTTGTGTAAGAGAACAGTTCTTCATCTTTAATTCAGTTGTCAGCTCAAATACTGATCAAACATGCTGACAACACCAGGTTTTTATTTATACTTTGTCTGCATCTTAAAGTTTATTTGATTTACTGTAATGCAGCACTCATGAATGGCTGTTTCTTGAGTACAGGTAGAAGATTCCAGCAATTAATTCTCAGTTCCAAGCTAAAATCTTAAATCAGGACATTTGAATTAATAAGCACTCATAGAATTCATAGAGATATAAGAGTCCCCATTGGGATTTTTATAATACAGCAAGCATACAGAATTCTGTTTTTATTTAACATGTAAGTCCAGAATGCACACCCAAATCAATGTTTAGGCATATATTTATTCAAATAAGTCTAATTTAACAATAGTTTACCTTACAGGATTTGGATAAAATTATATTTGCTCTCTAGATTTTTAAATATACTTCTGTCATTGTCAGTTTTTATAATACTGCTTTATATAGTTTATAAAAGGACCCCAACTGACATGAATTGATTTTATGATTCCTCTCTATTGAAATAATGTAATTTCCAAGTCAATTTTTTCCAATATAGCAATTTTCCATAGCATATTGTACAAACTTTCAATTGAAATACTTTCTAATGGGTTCTGAAATCAAGTAATAGTAACTTTAGCAGAAGATAAGTGTGTTATTAAATGTTTGTATTCTAATAGTGTAGTTTAAAAACAGATCTAGTGAAGACAGTTGAGAAATTTAAGCATATTTACATTTGTTGTCTATAGTTCTGCCTTTGTGCATATATGTGTATTAATATTGATTTTTTTTCAAGAACTCCATGTTATTACCTGCTCAAATGACATTATAGTTGAATTCTATGCTTTACAATGTTGGTATTAGAAGAGAAAGTAGTCAAGCTACACTTCAGAGGGTCTTGGAGGAAACTGATAGTTGTCACCTTTTGGAATTAGCTTTCAGATTGGGACTTAATACTAAGACAACATTGGTCGTGTTTGTTGATCACCCATGGAAGAGCCAGGATGGGAGTGACACAGGATGGGAATGATACCTTTCTGGATCTTCCACACAGACTAGGGGTGGGAATACTATCTTGCAATGGTTCTATGCTATTTCCAACTAGTATTGACAGAAAAGGACAGATTAAACCAATGGCTCCTGATATGTGGAATGTCACAGGATGTGTTGCTCTTCCTGTTTAACATCCATATGAGAACATTGTATGAAGTTATAAGTTTGTTTAGGTCCATGGTATCCAACTACATTTTAGAACATTTATGAGATTGTTGGGTCTTGCCCCAGGGTTTAGTAGCTTTGGAGCTCTGAATGAACAATCCAAGTGACTGTGGATAACTGAACTATCCAGAAATGGAGACATTCCATCTCTAGTTCTGAATGGGGATGCAATTCCTTTTTGAAGACTGGAGTGAAATTGGGAGTTTTCTTGAAATCATAGATTCAGATAGGAGAGCAGATAGCATCTGTAGCCATAAAGACTTTTGCACAGATTAATCTTTTAAGTCAATTGTATCCATTTGTGGATTGAGAGGTTCTAGTTGACAGTAACTGCTGCTTTGATCTCTTTATATGTGGATTATTGAAAACTGCTTAGAAGTTGCAACAGCCTAGAATGTGGCAGTACAGGCATTTATGGCTTTGCCCATATAATACCTCTGCTATGTGAGGAGAGTAGGATATCAATAGGCTTCTGGAAAAAAAATCAGATAAGGGTTATCATCTATTTCTTTTTGAAAAAAAAGTTTTTATTTTTTAAAGACAAACATAAACAAACAAAACATAAAAACATCTTCCATCTTATATACAGACAGTGTGCCAGTTGGTTATAAATCTTTTGTGCAATCCTTTTGGAGTCATTTCTCAATTTATATAAATTTGCACATTATCAAGCTAATATATGCTTATATGCTTATCAATTATTAATCATCCATGACCAAACTATTTATTCTATCGCTTTATACGAGATATTTCAAATTTTATTTTAAAATTTATGTTATATTTTCATCCAATGGTTATGTATGTCTATATTATATTTTATATCTATCTGTTAAACCTATCACAAAATCAACAAATCTATTACATTACCATGTCTTTTTGTCCAACCATTGACAAAACAAATCTCATAACATAAACATAAAATTGTTTATCCTCTTGTTCTCTAATTTCAAATGTCAAATTTATTCATTTCAGCACAATCCATTATTTTCTTAATAACTTCCTCCTGCATAGGTATTTTATCATTTTTCCAATTCTTAGCAAACACAATTCTAGCTGCTGTTAAAACTTTTACAAAACCTTCAATTCTTTATTGTATATTTCTGGTATAATTCCCAATAAAAAAATCTCTGGTTTAAAGTCTATGTGTTCTTTTATTTATTTTTATTTTATTTGTTAATTGTTTACAAGATAACAGACATAAGTAAAAACATAGTTATGAATACATGGATACAGATAAGAAAAAATAAAAGAAACAATAGGACAGGGATGATAGGCACATTGGTGCGCTTATGCACTCCCCCTACAGGTGTTTTTTTATCATTTTTCCCAACCATGTGTGGATTTTAGTCCAATATTTATTTGCATCCGAGCACATTCACCACATAGGGTAATACGAGCCAGGTATCTGATGACATTTCCAACATTTATCCAATTTATTCTTAAACATTCTCGCAGTTCTCGTCGGGGNAATTTTCTTTATATGCAGTTGACATTGTCATTTTATAATTTTGAGACCACAATTTTTGCCACTTCTCTAAATCAATCCCATATCCAAAATTTTCCCCCTTTTATAATCTGAATTTAATAGGGATATAGGTCTATAATTTTAACTTGTTGCACGTCTGTATCCTCCTTAGGTATAAGTGCAATATATGCTTCTGACCATGTTTTAGGTATTCTTTTCTTTAACATAACTTCATTCATAACTTCTAACAGATGCAGATTCAGCATTTCCTGAAAAGTCTTGTAAAATTCCACTGGCATTCCATCTGGAACTGGTGCTTTTCCAACATTCTGTTTTTTAAAGGCTTCTGTTAGTTCCATCATTGTTATGTTCCCTTCTAGCATTATGTCAATATCTTTAGGTATCTGAGGTAAATTTGCTTTCTGTAAGTATTACTTAACTTTTTTTTCTTGAATTTACAATTTTCCATAGTAATCTTGTATAATTTTTCTTAGGGTTATCATCTATTAAGGTCTTTAAGTCATAGTACATGACAATCCAGGGATTAATGGTCATCTGTAATATCTGCCATCCTATTCAATTGGTCAGAAGTGTCATGCTTTGGATCCCATCAATGAAAAAATACCATGTTATGAGATCCAGGAAGCAGGCCTTTTCTGACATGTTTTCAGATATGTCATTTCCATAAATGTGTCATTAAGGCTCTTCTCCCAGGCCTTGGGCTAGATTGAGTGGTAGGTCCTTGTAGAAATATTGCATGCACATGGTGTTTTACACTTTCTTGATATCAAAGTTTTTATTTTGCTGTATTTAATTTGTTTTAATACTGTGTGCTATCCAGAGTCACAATGGAGTTGGCCAGCCTCCACAAGTTGTTAAGTAAATACGTGAATAAGTTAATATCCCTTTGAGGTAGATGGTTTGATTTCAGTTACTTATTAAGTAATAAAGGTGGAATAAATCTAATACATGATAGATAGATAATAAGATAAGATAAGATAAGATAAGATAAGATAAGATAAGATAACAGAGTCAGAATGAGGTGCAGAGGTCTGCACATGGGGTGCTGGCTGAAAGTGAGATGCAGACGAGTTGGCTCCCCCTTTTTATAGGACAGTATAGGTGGTCCCTTGCATCCTTAGGCATCCTCTTAGGCATCCTGTAGACATCTTAATATCCGAGATAGGTCCCCTCTACAATCGTGTCTTCCTCCGTTTTTAAACGCTTGTTTCTGTTTGGCATACCGTCTTGCATTCCATTCTGCTGTCCGTTCACTTCTCCCTGTGTCCGAGTGGAATTTGAAATTGCGCAGATAGCGCAGGGATGCCTAGCGGATTGATAGCGTGATGCGTAACGGATGCAGAAACGATGCATAGCGGATGCAAGATGAACATGGCTACATTTTCGGCAAAAAGTTTTGAGCAGCTAAAATCTGAGCGGATGAAACGTCATAGACGGAATGCTGGACGATAGAGAGGAGCAAAAACAGAGGCAGTGAGACATCGCGATTAACCAACGGGGTGGCAAGCTTTTTTGTCCCTTTACATCCTCTTTGTATCCTTGGATGCAGTGTGACAGGCTTAACATGCGTTGACCTGCCATTCAAGCTGGATGGGCTGGCGCAGTTAAGGTTAGATGGATACCCTGGGCAGGCCAGGTATTGGTCAACTACAAGCAGTAAACTGAGCCCGTTGTCCAACCAGACATCTGGTAGGCCCATGCATTCAAACAGTTGTCGAGTTGTTTCATGACAGACCTCGGTGGTTGTGGAAACCATTGAGGATGACTTCAACCAGTCTTCGAATATGCGTCGACCACAATCAAAAAGGTTGTTCCCGTTTTGGAAACCCCGCGAAGTCCAATGATGCACCCTAACATGGCCCCTTGGGAGTTTCCCAGTCCCGTATTTGGTGCCTGTGGGTAGGCCTCGCTTTCTGCCATTGATTGCAATCCAGAGTTCAATGTCTTGTTCCAACCCTGGCCACCAGACGTAACTTCGCTGGCCAGAGGCTTTCATCTTAACTATGCCGGGTGACCCTCATGCAACATGGCCTAGACGGTTCTTATATGCTGCTTGGGAATTACCACCCTGTCACCCCATAAGATGCACCCCCTTTTCATAGACAGCTCGTTATTTGTCTGGTATGGAAAGGCTTAAAAGTCTCAGTTTTTTTATTTCTCCCAGCCAGTCTTACCCTACCCAGTTCAGTATTCGCCCCTGTCAGAGGGCGTTGGCGTGTGCTCTCGCGACGTCATCGCTGCAGTCAGCGTAGCTCCGGGCAAGTTGAAATGTGGTTGGTAGTCTGAGCAGGGTTGTCTCTCTATGACAGGCAATGGGAGAACAGCTCAAGGGCCGTCGGCGTAGTGAGATGGCTTTGCCAGATCTGTGAGTACAGGTAGCGATGTAGATAGTAGGCAGCAAGAATTCAGACCACCTCGTCATTCTAGGAGATAAATATTTGGGGAAGATTTGGCTTGTTCCTTACCAGCGCTAGTATTCAAGGAGAGGCTTGTGGGTCGTTATGTAGGAAAGGATGTCTACCGTAAAGTATACTTCATGCAATCGTTGACCCCCAGTGATGATTGCCAGGTTCGCAATCAAGCTTGGCGTTAATTACGTTCCAACCGTGTGTGTGTGGAGTTATGGCATCTTGGGGGTAGGTGTTGTTAAAAGGCTGAGTCTGTCAGTGCCTCCTGCCATCTGTGTGTGATCTGTGATCGTATGGATTGTGGCTGCTGACCCCAAATATATGTTGTGAAGCATCGAAGTGACCATCAAGGCCAGGTGTTCTAAACTGCTAGATAAGAAATCTGTTGTGTGACTGTAATAGTGTGCACTTAATACCTGGTGCGGTGTTAATATTTAATACCTATTAACAAGGTATTAAGTCTTGTTGTGTATGTATTGTCGAATACCTGTGTGTTTGTGTTCCCCATGGCAAGCGGAATTTTTTATGCTATGTGCGTGAGTTGTGTGTGCGTGGTGATTTGTGGGTTCTGCTAGGGTTTTGGCCTGGTGTGTGTATGGGGTTAGGAACACGATTGTAAAAATTAGGAGGCCTTTTGTGTATGGGAATGCTTGGGTGGAGGATCATTTTTGTTTTTTCTGTGTGAGCATCTTTGACCAGCCTCACCTTCTTCGTGATGGAGTGTGTGTGTGTATGTGTGATCCTTGTCTATGTTGTGTGGTATGTGTAATGTTGTGTGAGTGTGTGTGTGTGTGTGCCCAATAAATTCGGACCCATAGTTCTAGTCATCATTTTCTTCGTTAGACTTTTTGTATGGGTCTGATTTCTAAGCGAGTTAGACTTCTCATTAACCTGGTCTCTAGCTGGCTGGCGTTTTTTGCTGAGACCAGTACATCGTTCGAAGTAGGGATGACACTTTGATTCGTTAGTAGGCATTCCAGGAGGCTTTGGAAAACACCTGGGGCAATGCTACACGAATTGGAGGCGGTTACATTGAATGCCCTTTCTATGCATTATATCATTGGTGCCTCTGCTGTTTATTGATTCAACATGGGTAGTGCTGATAAATTTGCTAGGTCGAGTTTTGCAAATATTTTCGTTCCCCCTAGTGAGTGCAATATATGTTGGCACTATCTGGTCACTGGGTATGCGCTTTTTGGAATGTGTGGTTTCAGGTTGCCTTATAGTCCCCCACAGATGCGCATGACCCATCTGCCGTTTCATGGTGTTTGTGACGATTAGGGGTTTTTCCCACTTGCCATGGTTGATTGCAGTTCTAAAACCCCTTGCGCTATAACGTTATTCAGCTGTTCGTCAATGTTTTGCGTTTAAGCGTGAATGAGAAGCGGTCTGGCCTTTTAAACGAATGGGGGCTTATTTTCGAGCTAGGCTAAATGAAATTGGGTCCCTGGTAGCCTTGCTTAGAGTCCCGTGAATACATCTTTGGAATTCGTGGAGGTAGGTTATCCTGCCCATTTGGTCATAGTGATGTGGGTTTATCCGCAGTCATCCGGATTCCCAGAGGCTGTGAACCATTCAATTCCTAGCAGACTGGGGTGGTCATGGTTGACGATAGTCAGAGGCAGACATTCGGCATTTGTTTAAATTCAACTAATAAAATGTCCAGGCCAACAACTGGGATTGATTTCCCTGATAGTCTTTTAGCACAAATTTTGTTTCTTTAGTTCTTTCGGCTTGATGTTCGGGAATTTAGCGCATGGTATTCCAGGAATACCATGATAGGAATACACTGAGTTTTACCTCATTCTTGCAAGGGTCTCCCCTTGATTGCGTTACCTCCTATCCGAACCTTCTTTTCCGCCTCTCTGACCTGGCATTATCGATGGTGATTTGTCTGATGCGTTTCTTCTCTCGTCAATGGTTCTTTATTGCCGGTTACATCAGTTGCCGGCTTGTCGGTCATCGTGTCTGGGTGGGTGTGCTGCCACGCTTTTTGGACTATAGGTCTTTTTGTATGCAAACAGGACCCTTTCGATTGCCCCCCTTTTTATTACAAGCCCGGCGATATTGCATCGAGGACCTGCATTCAGACTGCAGGTGATTGCCTCCGCAGTCTGCACAATTGAACATTCCCGCGAGTCGTTCTTTTTCGCACGCATTTTGCTATTGAATAGAGTTCTATGGACATCTTCCATCGTCGTCTTCGGTGTTCACTCTGAGTTTCAACGTTCCCGTGGTGGGTTGTCGCTGTGGCTGTTTCTTTCCTCCCTCTGGCCTTCTTCTCCCTGGTTTGGGTCGGCAGGTCTGGAACTGCGTTCAGTTTGCTGCATGGTGGCTGCTGACTTTTTCGCTGCATTCAGTGGCGGTTTGCCTCAGACAATGGCCTCGGCCACAGTTAGTTCGGCCTGTTGAGTAGTTTTGCTCTGAAGGGTAGAGTCTTTCAGGCCGAGGACTACGGCCGGTCTCTCAGGAATAGCTATAGCCTTGTCCACTGTTTTGAAACTCACATGCTCTCCAATGTGTCTCAGGGCTGCCCACAAAGTCTTGCTATGGTTTCATCGCGCCTTCTGTCCCTTTTTAAAAATTTGTGCCCTTATTGAAGATTGGAAGACCACGGGTTACATAGTGTTGTCAGAAGCATTCAGTTGAGTCAGACCAGGTGATCTGCTTGACATGTCTCTGGGTTTGCCAGCGGCCTTCACCATTTTGAATACGGCTGGTCTTGCAGGTTAAGGAAGACAGCCCATCTTCCTGTTTGATCTGAGATTTCTTCCATCTCTGTGGCTTTTTTTCTTAAAAACATAAGAAAGTGATCGATATACTATTCCCAATCCTCTACATCTGGATGGGAAGGGTGCGGGTGGTGCGTTGGTTACCAAGCCATCTCTCTTCGCTCAGTTCAGATCGCCGCGTTCTTCGCGCTGATGGCTTCTACAATTGATCCCTAACTCGTCGCCAGTGTTCCATCTGCGAAAGAAGTGATATGAGACCGGGTTCCAAACATACACCGTCTTTATTTTCAAAACCGCTAGTAGAAGAAACGGAAAATAGGCCCAAGCTGCGGCAGCCCTTTAATTTAGCAGCTAGCTGACCGGCTTGTGGCAAACAATGACAGTGTTTAATCTTCCCGAGTTGGTGGCTTCCCGGAATGCGGATTCCTAGCAAAACCAATCTGTAATGTGCCTTTTCGGGCCAAATCGGAATGAAAGTACTTGGAACCTACCAAGTTCCATAACAGAATGTTAAGCCTGGGTTCCCCCAACCAGGGTTTAGGGGGACAAGCTAAACAGAATGTGCAGCGTTAGTCAGATAGGCACACAGAATTAAGATGAGTGAGCTATAGCTTGTAGTGTTTATTACATACAGTTAA
The DNA here is from genome assembly GCA_004320025.1 of Laticauda laticaudata. NCBI lineage: Eukaryota > Metazoa > Chordata > Lepidosauria > Squamata > Elapidae > Laticauda > Laticauda laticaudata. The sequence continues at coordinate 14,019 of BHFT01014075.1, forward strand.
AAATAACAGAACGCTTTGCTATCAAAATTATTAGTTATTCCTGATATAGCCATAGTCAAATAACAGTCAATGAGTTAATTGTATCATTTAGTCAGTCGATTCAGGGATATTCAGTTAGCAAAGTCATGTAGAATATCCATGTCAGTCACTTACAAATCAGTCCTTTTGTCTCTCTCACCGTTTCGCAAATGCAGTCCCAGATTCAAGCAGTAATCAGGATCATCCAAAGCCAGAGAGAGAGGCACGCTGCAGTCGTTGCTTCTTTGTGGAAGGTGCTTTTCACAACCACTCCCTTAATTACTATCCCACAGTTTAAAGTTGCAGACACTTTAACATACAAACTATGATTACTGTATTTATTCTTTTATCTAAACAGTAGGTAACAATGTTATCCCCTAACACAGAAACACTTATCTTATCTTATCTTATCTTATC
>BHFT01014076.1:0-91408 GCA_004320025.1 Laticauda laticaudata
CAAGTCACTATACTGTTAAATAAAGAGCTGTTTGTTGGAATACCGGTCTCGCGTACCTTATTATCCAAACGGAACAAGTAGTTCAGCATATACCAAGGATGCAACCCATTTTTTTGAAGCATTTAATCTATGTGAAATATTATCCTCAATTTGAGAAATCAGTTATTAATCTTGCACATTCAATATCATGAACAAAATTTTCACTATTTTACTTGTTGATAAAAATTAAGTTCAGAATTTGCCTTCCATATAAACTCTTAAAGGCCATGGTTTTGTTCATGCTTTGTGAAGATTCTTCCTAAATATTATTTCAGGCTTTCTCATGTATCTGTTTATGAAGGCACCTGGTCTTGTGTCATGTGGCAGATTTGTGCACTGATATGTATAACAGAAATGCCTTATGATTCATAACATGCGCCAATTGATTTGCATGGAAAAGGAACCCAGCATTTTGCTATATGTCAAAGAATGCTTTTCTTGATTAACTTTATGCTGAGATTGACTGGCAGAAGCTCATTTAAAGAGTTGTCATCTTCTCTTCTGGCAAGTGTGGGTGTGCACAGTGGACATATGGAAGGAGCTTTTTGTGCATCAGCTGTTGGGATTTATGTCATTATGATGCTTTTCTCCCTTCTGTGCACATTAAAAATATGATTGATACAATAAATGTGATAGTACGGTAATCCTCACACTGAAGAGTTTACTTATTTTTTGAAAAAGGTTCAAAGAAAATTTGAGAGTTAATGCCAGTTAACTTTGACATTCAAATGTGCAGTTTGTTAACTTTTATTTATAGAACTGAAAGTCTGCCAATGGAAAATCTAAGTCAATTCCTTCTACTATACTGAAGTAACATAACTTAAACCTAGATCATTATTTTTAGATCCTATCTTTCCTTGGTTTGATATTATTTTCAAATTCTTTCAATGAACTTCTGATCCTTCAAAATGATAACCACTGATCTCTTTCACCATATGTATTTGTAGTCATGTTGCACCTGCTTGAACCATGGTGCTATTCTCCCACTCCATGGAGTAGATAAGTGGGTTTGCAGATAGGACACCACAGAAAGGCTCACAGGATATGACATACTGGATTGTAATCTTAGTTGCCCAAAACATTGTAGAGTCCTTTTTGTCAGATTAAAATCAGGTATAGAATAGTAAAGTAAAAGGGAAAAACTGCATTTGTGTTGTATGCCAAAATTTAATCTATGCTGTATTAGCAACTTTTCCAAAACTGACATAACTGTTTCTTTTATTGCAGTTATCAACCATTATTTTATCAATGGAAAATAAATCTGACTTCCTTTATTCTCTGGCAAAAGTCTAACTGCCAAAAATCCCCTCCCCCTTTTTTGCCAAAGTTCTTATAAATGGAATACTATTTTTATTTGCTAAAATATTTTTCAAGGGGAGCCCAATACAATGTTCAGTAAAGTCAATATTATTTTAACTCTTTCCAATTATTTATTTTCTCCAGCCACCTAATTAATGAAATACAAATGGTTTGGATACTATTTTCCTTCTTATGCGCTCAACATAAATGAATGAAACACCCCCCCCCCCCCTTGCTNCCCCCCCCCCCCCAGTTGCTGCTCTCTTGTGGGATTGGAAGGCTCTTAAAAATGGTTCATGTGATTTTGAGAGCTGCAGATGGAACGTGATTGGTAAAAATATAATTTCTATTAAAGAAAAAATAACATAGGGCCTTAGCCATTTTTTTCTCATATTTTTAAATCTCCAAAACATGTTAAATAAAATACCCTTAATCAGTTCGACCCTTGGCAAAGATGGCAAATCCTCAATTCCCAGAGCTCTAAATCTGCTGGAGACCTCTGCCTTATGGTCTTCTCACAGCGAGCTATTGTCTGGAGCATATGTGGGTAATTTCAAGTTCTTTCCTAACCCAGAGAGAAATTGTCAGGCCCAAAGCCAGAGACAACACAATAAAATCCAATTTTGTTCAGTCCTTTACTGCTGAAATCTAATGGATAGAATCTTGCCAAACTACTAGATATATTCTGAGAGATTCTAGGGTGTGGCTACTCTGGACCCAGCCAGTTTGGGCTATTTGTTGGTATTTGTTGGCTCAAGACCCAGATAGATCTTGACAAACATGAAGGTTGGGTCCTAACAAACAAAATGAAATTCAATATAAAGAAAGGTAAGGTTTTCACTTAGGCAAGAAAAATCAAATGTATTGGTACAGATTAGGTGATATCTAGCTCAATAGCAGTAACTCTGAGGGGGATCGTCCTCGTAGTTTATCAATTATGAGCGAGCAGTGTGCGGCAGCAGCCAAAAAAGCCAATACAATCCTAAATTGCATAAACGGATATAGATCACATGAAGTATTAGGACCACTTTATAAAACCTTAGTAAGATCATACTTAGAATACTGCTTCTGGTTTTGGTCACCATATTGTAAAAAAGATGTAGAGACTCTGGAAAGACTGCAGAAAAGAGCAACAAAGATGATTAGGGTCTGGAGGCTATAACACATGAAGAACAGTTGCAGGAATTGGGTTTGTCTAATCCAGTAAAAAAAAAAAAAAGGACTAGGGATGACATGACAGCAGTGCTCCACTATTTGAGGGCTATTAACGAAGGGGTTATAAAACTGATATAATTTCAATGTAAAAAGTAATGGAACAGATTGCCTACCTGTAAATTACCATAAATACATAAACAGTATGTAATTGGTAATCATTTATGTTTCCATCAAATAGGCTGTTTGCATTGTATGATCTGAACACTTATTTCAGCAGGATGTAAGAGCTTGTAAATAAGATAACATTCTTTTCCCATCTTTAAGAGATTGATACCACTTAAGCAATTTAAATTTGTGTACCTATCCTTTCTTTTGTCTAAAATCTTTAAAAAATAGTTCTCCAATGATGAATGGTAACTGATGTCATTCAATAGTTCCTGATCTAATGCAAGTTGTAAAACAATTCTAGGCATTAATTCACCTATCCATTATTGTTAAATTGTTTGTGGAGACATTGTTTTGCCAAATAAGTGTCATATTTTTCTTAATTATTGAAAGACAGTCTCTCTTTAAATATGATTGTCTGACTGGCCTCTGTTCTAAGAGCTATCCAATCAATATTCTGCACAGTGGTTTCTGTTGAAAATAAGAAGAAAGTGTTTGCTTTGTGGCTCAAGTTTCTGGGGAAAGATTTAGGCCTGGTGCAGGAGTGTAGATCCACAATAGCTTGGCTTCAGGGAGATATGGTAAACTGAATACAGTTCTGTGAAAGCAGATCTGATGACCATGGCAAAGACAAGGTATTGGTGAGAAGACTGGTTCCTTGGAACCATTCCTGATAAGGGGAGGAAGAGGAATTGCCCACATGTGCTCCAGATGGCTACTTTCCATAGGTTGGAGAACCAGAATTAGCCATCTTGCTTGCAACTGTGGTGGTGACTTCTAGAGGGAACTCAGTTTGCAAATCTCACTTTTTAATCCCTTTTAATTCCTCACTAACTATTTTTCTAAGCTATAAGACACCTTTGGAATGACAAGTTTGAAAACTCTAGGTGAATTTTCCTTCAGGCCTAAACAAAAGTAAATTTTAATAAAGATTTAAAGAATTTAAAGAATCTGAAATAAACAGTAAAAGACAAAATAAGATTTTGAAGTTAGAAAAGTATAAATGAACTAAGGATACAAATAAAATTGAAATATTGGAATTTTTTACATTAAGTTTGTGAATTAATTATAAAATAGCAAATAGTTTTTCATGGAAAATAGATCCTGTTTTGATTTTTACAAGATGCAACATAAATAAATAATTTTATTATTTCAAAAACTGGACACTAGAGGGGACTAAAGATTTTAGGTAGAGGAAAGATATACAAGCCTGTAAGTTGGTGCAAAATGTTATGATAATTAAAATACTGGAGGTAACTTTTGAAGAATGCAATTAGAAAATTGTAGCCACAATATCAATTTTATGTCAGTAATGATGTTTGTTTCTCTGGACAACTATGGCCAAAAGATGTTATTGAAAATGTGTCAGATGTAGAATAAATTTTATCTAACAAGATAGAGATGGTATTGAAAGTAGATTTACAAATGACAAGCCATGAGAATGATTTAGAAAAGATTGTTTCACTGAATCTACAAAAGTAACTACCTGAAATTTTAAAATTTAAAAGGGAAATACAAATGACCAAGAGGATTTTTTCCCCTACTAGATTTACAGAAAAGGCTTTTTAGAGCCTCGAATAATTGTGTGATTAGACAATAAATAAATAAATAAAATTCTTTTTTGAATATTAAGGCTGTTTGAAGTAAAAGGGAGGAATGTAAAGTTGGTTTGTTTGATCAGGATAAAAAAATGTTGTTCTTTCTGGCTAAACTTTATAGATTTAGTGGTAACACCAAAACTGAAAAGATAATGTTTTATGAATTTACTTGTAAATAAAAGAAAGGATATGGGAGGAAGAGATCCCTGTTTAAGCTTATAAAAGCCAAAGCGTTTCTAAATTTGTTTATACGTGTGATCAAGTTTGGAAATCACTTACTTATATATTTCTTTTTTCTTTGTTAATATTCTTTCTTTCTTCTCTCATTTTCTTGTTTTCTTCCTTTTTCTTTCTCTCTTTTTTCCTTTTTTTTCCTTTTTCCTTTTTTCTATTATCTTTTCTTTCTTTAAGGCTAGATTGTATTTGATTTTACTGTTTAATATCCATATTTATCCATACATACATATATCACTCAGAATATGTGCATTTGATTGTAATCAAATTTTGATTATAATAGCAAAAGTTTTTGAATCTACTGAATCTGGAAAACAACGTACACTAGATGCATTTTTGGAAGTTTTATTAGGATTCTTATCAAAGAGATTACTTCTTAATCTTCTTGTCAATCTTTAGTTCACCAGGCTTAAATAGCTTGAATATCCTTTTCTGCAACCTTTCCAGCCTGGTATCTTCTAAACATCTCAGTCTCTAACACAAAAAAATATCCAGGTGCTATGCTTTACTACTGTTAATTGTCTGAGTGATTGTCCTAAGAAATTTAAAAGATGCTACACTCTGCAAGATTGCTTTAACACAATGGTGGTTGAAACTCTGGGAAAGTAGTCTCAAATATACCTGGAGGGCTCCAGTTGGGAAAGGTTGCTTTGCTGGATGTGGTTCACATAGCACATTATACTTTCTAGACATGCAAAAAGCAGTAGAACACCTGCTGGTCATTAGAAGATGTACAAAACAGTCTTCTTATGTTTGAGGCAAGCCTGGCCATGCTGTGAAGAAAAGAATAGGGTCTTTGCCAAAGATTGTGTGTGTTTTCTGCCACAGTCATACTGTGTACACCCTAGCCTTAAAAGCATGCATAGTATCAGCCTGAGGCTAGGTCTCCCAAATGAATATGTCCCAAACCCTGTTTTAAATCTGAAAGAAGAAGAACTTAATTCCCCTGAGATGCTTCTCCAGAGTTCTGTAACAGGAGGCTCTGTGTTTTGGATTTGTTACCATTCACTCCCGCTAAAGGCCACTGCTTTCTCAAGGGCGTGATCCAACTCATATGGAGGTAGGCAGGCATTCTTCTCTGACTCAAAAGCTTTGGCTCCTGATCAAAGAATTCGCCTAAAGAAGAAAGGGCCCCCAATAAAAATGGCTTTGAAAGAAGAGGGACAAAAGGGCAGACATATACCTGCAGCTGTTCCTCCTCCCCCCTCCCCTGGGACTTCAGCTTGTTCACTCAGCGCATTCAGTAAATGAGTCTAATTGCTGAACAGTCACATATACTTCAAATGTGGGACTAGATCTGAAACATGATTTCTAAGTACTTCAGCAAATTGTAAATGTTTAGGGGAATCAAGCCCACCAACAAGAAGGCAACTGTCATTCCATGTAATATCCAGTATTATCTGTCTGTCTGTCTGTCTGTCTGTCGGTCGGTCTATCTATCTATCTATCTATCTATCTATCTATCTATCTATCTATCTATCTATCTATCTATCTACCTACCTACCAACCACATTCCAAGGAGGTCAGGATGGCATTTATAAATTTACATATACCCCAACTATCTGAGATTCTACCTCACAGCAGCAGGGCAACTTCATTGTCAGATCCTGCCATCAAAATTCACTTCAAAATTCAGAATGCTGAATTGATTGTATGGTTTTCATCCCCCTCCCCCTAAAATAGACAGAAAGTTTGTGATAAGCATAGGGTTCCCCTTTTATTACATAGAATTCAAATCCCACAAAGATACAATGTTTTCAAAAATCTGGTTCAGGTATTAAAAAGTAGAACTGGGGAATCAAGTTGTCATCTACCCTCACAAGAGCCCAATGAAGCAAGTTAAAGTCTGAGAGAACATTGCATGGCAATCTTTGAATTTGAAATAAGTCTTTGTTTCTCTTAAGTATTGGTTTCATCATCTGGAGTCATATATGAAACAAATAGAATAGAATAGGATGGGATGGGATGGGATGGGATTGTATAGAATTCTTTATTGGCCAAGTGTGATTGGACACACTTATAATGTAAGCTCATGTTTGCAATGTGAGATGATTTTATTCTTTCTTGTTTAGCAGTAATCACATAAACTAAAAATTGACATTTTGGGGGGGGTGTTGTTTGGAGGGATTAGGCACAATACAGGGAGATTACAAATGGATGATGTTGGGTCCTACTGCCATCTGTTGGATTGCCAACTCAATACCAGCCCACATTGTTCTCACCAAAAGTGAATTTCAAACCACTTTAAGTGGTGGAGAGTTATAGTTAGCCTCTCCAAAGGAGAAGCAAAGAGGAGAAATGAATCAGAAAATGCTCTTCTCCAATGTAGAATTGAAGAAGAATCTGCTTGAGGTGACTGCTTAGCTGCCAGGATAGATTAATTGACAACGAACGGCTGCCTGTTTGCAAGCATTTTGGTGTGAATAAAAGTGGGAACTTTCTAAAAAACATGTAGGATTTTCCTTAGATGAGTTACACATTGTTAGTGGACTATTGCAAACTATGAATGAATAAACCATAGGAATTTCATAATTTCATCCACAAGAAGTGTTTATTATAGGGTCATTGGTTTTTCATGAATATTCTAACCCTGACTCCATTTTCCCCTTTTTCTTTTCTTAAAAACCATCTGCAAGTTACCCTACTCTTATGTAGTATGAGGGGGTTCCTCTTTTTAAGACTGAGACATTGTAGACCCTTACTATAATTAAACTAAACTTTGCAAATAATTGTTACTTTAGAAATAACAGAAGATGTGAACAACAACTGAACACTATTGATTGTCACAGTAATTACTTCATTTATATACAATAACATTTGTTCCAAACATTTTGGATGAGGACTTTAGCATAATGGGCAAACTCTGTCTCATCCTTCAGCAGGGCTGATTAGAATAGATCAGAATAGAACTCGAAGGGACCTTGGAGGTCTTCTCATCCAACCCCTTCCTAAGCTATACCATTTCAACAAGTGACTGATCAGCCTTTTAAAAACCTCCAGTGATGAAGCACCCATAGCTTCTGATGGCAAACTGTTCCACTGATTGGAACATACTGTTGTTCCAATTGTCCTTACTGTTTGTAAGTTTCCCCTTAATTCCAGATTGCTTCTCTCCTTGATTAGTTTCCATCCATAGTTTCTTGTCTTACCCTTCTGATGCTTTGGAAAATAAGTTGACTTCTTCCTCTTTGTGGCAGCCTCTCAAATATTAGAGCAGTGCTGTCATGCTTGCACTAATCAACATTTGTTTATGAACATCTTTCTCTAAACTTTCTACCTCCACCTGATTTCCAAACCAATTTGTTTCTTATTTGATCTTCAGAAATAATGTCAAGAGCAATCGGGGCAGAAACAAACTTTGTTTTATTCTTTAAAAATCATCTCTCTTAAACATTCTTTACTGGAACTGTGATGCAGCTTGCAGAAAGAAATATGAATACAAAAGCATTCTGGAATGCAGACTTCATGCCACCATTTGTCTGGGCTGTAATCTGAGAATTGAAACATGTGTGAGAACTAACAAAGAGCCACAGCCAAATGTCACCTTTGCCCACTAGAGGATTGGACATTGCGGGATCTGTTAACACATGCCTGGCAGAAGATATTGTCTTCATGAGGCTGGTTAAATCTGTGGCTCATTAAGTCAAACATAGTCTATAATCTATGGATTTTCTTTGATATAAAAAACTTAGTTGTATAAGTCTACTCTAAATATAAAAATGTCTCATGACAGCAGTCCAAATCCCCCAGTAGACTGAGTCCCATTATATCCCCAATGGACCTATGGAACTTGTAGTCTAATACATCTAGAACACAGCTATCAAATTTGATCACGTTACATGATGTATCGTGTATTGTGATTTTTTTTTACCTTTGGGGAGCTGGGATGGGCATGGCCTGCACATGACGTATCCGGCCTGTGGGCCACCAGTTTGATAGGCCTGATCTAGGAGATGCCATATTGGGGAAATTTGCCTTGTTTCATTGCATGACTTGAAACAGATATATTTACATGAGTCAAAATTAAGATTTAACATGGTTAACACTGCTGTTACACAGACAGAAGCCAGGAAAAGCACCAGGGCCAGATAAGATAACTCCTTCTTGTTTAAAAGTCTGTGTTGACCAATTGGCCCCCATCTTCACTCGAATCTTCAATAGATCACTAGAGATGTGTGATGTTCCTTCCTCCTTCAAACGTTCTACCATCATCCCAGTGCCAAAGAAGCCCTCCATCAAGGAACTGAATGACGACAGACCAGTTGCTCTAACATCTGAGTTATGAAAATTCTTTGACAGATTGTGCTGTCCCACCTGAAAAACCATTACGGATCTGCCTGTTAGATCCAATCAGTTGCATACCGAGCAAATAGATCGATAGAAGATACTGTTAGCCATGGCTCCTGCCATTACATCCTACAACACCTTGAAATCTCCCAATACCTACACAAGTCCTCTTTGGTAGACTTCACTGTCCAGCATTCACTATCCATTATTCCAGACACTTGTCTAAGTAAATTAAAACGCAACTAGCAGTCTCCCTATATACCAATGACTTGCATCTAACAACCCATCTGTAAATACTGAAGTTGCTGAATACAACAACATGATTGGGTCCCCTCATTCGAGACAATGATGAATCTGCAATACAGACAGGAAGATTAATACAATTTTGCGTCATGGTGGTAAGTGGAACAATCGGACTGAACACGCTCAAACCGTATAAATGTAGTAGACTTTAGAAGAACCCCTCCCATAACTACACTTCTTTACATACCACAACATAGTTAATCCAACATAGAAACTTCAAATTTTCCTAGGTTCTACTATATCACCATGATCTAAATTGGACAACCTAACTCAAAAAACATCAATCAAAAAAAAAGGCACAACAAATAATGTTCCTTTCTGTGCCAGCTCAGAAAGCTCCAAACTGGCCCAAGAGCCTGCTGATACAGTACTACAGAGGAATTATTGAGTCTATCCGGTCTGCACCTCGAATAACTTTGTCTGGTTTGGTGTCTTGCAAACCTAAATAGGACAGACCACAGACTTCAGAGATAATAGTTCTGGTTTAAAAAAAATTATAGCCCATCTTCCCTCCAATTCGGGAACCTGTATACAGGCTGCATGAAGTCAAAAAAGAGGGCTGTGAAAAATATTTTACAGAACCCCTCATATCCCGGAACATAAACTGTTTCCAAACTCCTTCCCTCAAAACCAAACTCTTAGAGCACTGCACATAAAAACAACTAGACAACAAGAAACAGTTGTTTCCCGAAAGCCATATCCACTCCTTGGCCTAAACAAATAAATTCCCCTCAACACTGTTCAACGATTTACAAAGTGTACCAACTACTATTAAACGTATCTTCTCATCACTCTTAATCAACCCATCCCCTCACACTTGTGAATTGTAGGACTGTAAACTTTGTTGCTTGTATCCCTTACGATTTATACTGACCTGTTTCCTCCTGTAGTATATTGAAATTGTTGATTGTACCTTAATGACTATTTTAAGTGTTTGTATGTTAATGAATTCTGACTTAACAAATGTACCTTTTTCTTTATGTATAACTGAAGAAATATTACCACCAGACCACAAATTCCTTGTGTGTCCCCATCACACTTGGCCAATAAGTTCTATTCTATTCTATTCTATTCTCTCCATTCATTTGCACTATAGCACAATGAGAAAGATTATTTTCCATGGATCAGCAGTTAAAGCTATTTGTGAATTTCTTGGTGCTTAACTTGTAGCCCTGGCATCTAAAACAGATCCCTAAAGGCTAGACTCCAGAAACTGTCAAAAAGTTGCCATAAATTATAACTTTTAATTTAAGTAGGGTATAGCTTCTTTAGCCCTTGGCATGAAAAAGAACTGTATTCTATATTGCCATATAGAAACATGTTTGTTGCATTATATATAAGATGTTCAGGATAATTTTTTCCTTTAATAAAAAATTACCAGAAAATGAGAATAGTCCATTACAAACAATTCATTCCAATCCTTTATGCTAGTTTTGGGGACAATGAGATCTGCAATTATATTCTTAGATAGTCTCAGTGTTATTCTGAGGATCTTCCTTTTCATTACCAAATCAGTGCTTGAACTGAATTAGGTGGTTTTTAAATCTGAAGTCCTCATCAAACGAGCAAGTATCAAGCAGAATGGCCACAAGTTTCAGGCCTGACTCCTTTGATCCTGACCGTTGTTGTTGTTTTTGTTGTTGTTATTGACTTAAGTAGGGAAATGCTCAACAAATCTATAAGTACACAGACTTGGGCAAATTAGCTAATATTCTAATATAATAACAGTGTTTCTCAACTCTGACAATTTTATGATGCATGGATTTGCTGATGAAGTGGTTGGACAATTCTGGGAATTGTCACTTAAAAAACAAAAATCAAATGGATAAGATGAGAATTTAGCAACAGTACTTGTGAAAAGGTTTTGGTGTAGTAATTGATTAGGAATTGAATATGGCACAATAAATAAAAAGATAAAAGTAATCTGAGGTTATATAAATGCAGTTTCCGTTTCCAAATCATGGGAAATTTGTAGCAGTTCTGTTTACTCCACACTGAGCAGACCTCACAATGAGTATTTCAGAGGATCTGGAAAAGGATCAGAGGATGACAGTGAAGGTGATTTGAATGATTAGAAATTATATTCTATGAAAAAGAGATAAGAGAAACTGGGCCTTTTTAGCCTTGAGAAGAAAAAATTGAAAGCAAATATGATAGTGCTCTTCAGTTGCAGGAATGTCACAGAGCCTGTTAGGAGGCAAAAATCTTTAAGCCCATGTCACATTGCACCAACGGATGGAAAGAGGATGTAAAACGGAGAGAAACACTTGCCATCCGTTGGTTAGTAACGTGATGCCTTCTGTTCTGTACCTCACTGCCTTACCGTTTTTCATACTCTCTATCGCGTCCAGCATCCGTCGACTGAAGATTCCAATCCGCTCAAAAGTTTTGAGCTGATCACTGAAATATGTTATCCAATGCATTCGCATTCTAAACATCCACAACGCATACGGGGAACATCCGTTCTACAAATCCGTCATCATCTGTTACGGGCATTCTGCTATAATCCGCAATGGGCGGCATCTGCTGCGCATTTCTGCGCGCGCACATAAAATCCGCTCCAAGCGGAAAACAGACAGCAGGGAGGAAGCGGAACGGACACGGAACGGACACAAAGCGTTAGTAGCACGGACGGAGAAAGGATGAAAGCGGATGTTGCAGGCTCGCATACAAAGCATTAAAACGGAAAAAACGTTTCGCAGCAGGGACCTATCTGGATATTTAGGATGTCCTGCAGGATGTCTAGAGGAATGCAAAAGGAAGCATCTTAGCGAAAAACCTTATATTTTCCGAAAAAGGGGGGAAAGGAAAGCTCAGCACTGGATCTACTTTCAGTCAGCAGCCTGCGGTGCTAGGACGCTCTGCAGCCCTTCTCTGCTCTTGCTCTTCGCACACATCAGTCATCTCCACATGGATCCATCGCACACTCCTTTTGGTAGCCACACATCGTTTCTACAAACAGTGCGAAGCATCTACAGGCTCTTTTCACCTGTTTCTAAGCAAACAGAAAGGAGGCGGCCAAGAAGTGGTTTCTGGGGTCTGAAGATGGATCGCCAGAAAGAGCATAGAGTATGGACTGTACAACAAGCTGTATGGTGGAGCTGAGACAACGAAGACACTCGTGCATTCCAGAACTTCATGAGGATGTCTTCCAGCCATGTTTGACAAAATTTGTAGAGCGTCTGAGACGCGCAGGTTGACCAAGCCGAGCACACAACTTCCGGCCGCAGCGCTGGACCCTGGACTGAAGGTGGGCAAGCTGACTCTGCAGGCAACCTGGCCTCTTGGAAAAAACCCACATAATAGAAACAGCAAGTATGCATGGAGGGTGGCACACAACAACATCAAGCATTGTGGTCAGAGAAGTGGTGCAGGCCATCAATTCAGAAGAATACGTGAGGAGGCTCATCCAGTGCCCCCCCACTGAAGAAGGCTGGAAGAAAGTTGCAGAGCAGTGGTATTCAGAAGTGGGAACTTCCCCCCATACAGTTGGAGCCATTAGATGGCTAAGCACATGGCCTGCAAAGTCCAGGGTCCACTTAATTTCACATACAGGGCTTTCTCTTCAGCATCAATCCTGACTTCGCCATGGTCGATGCTGAACTACAGTTCAATGTACATCAATGCTTCAGGCAACGGCTCATCTTCAGATGCCCAAGGTATAAACGCCAGTCACCTCAAGAAGGGGCTGGAACGCAACCCCTCATCATGGGGCTTCCCAGCTCCAGACCCCTGCTCCACGACATCTCCTACAACAGCGAGAGATGTGCCCTAACTTCATCAATGTAGGGATGACGCCTTCTCCCTCAGAACATACCCATGAAACCCTACTCTCCAGATGCCATCACTTTGCCGTGAAAGAGAGGATCTTCAACTACAGGCTATCCAGGACAGGCGGGTGGTTGGAGAACGCTTGATCCTGGTCCAACAGGTTTCTAGGTACGTTCTCACCGCACCACATGCAGCATCGCCCACAGACCTATGAGGAGGATTCGTGGAAGCTTGCTGCATCCTGCACAATCTCATGCACACCCGCTACCCAATGCTTGCAGAACAGGTGCGTGGACCTCCAACAAGGCAATGGGGACATGGAGCCTGTGAATTGGAGGCAAGGGCAAAACCTGATAGACACGGTGGATGTGCAAGGCCCCAACAGAGCTTCACGTGAAGGGAAGAAGCACAGCTCAACCTTCTGAACACTGGTGCAACTCCCCAGCTGGAGCAAGTGGAGTGGCAAGCACCGAGGATGTGATAGATGCACTTAATGGATGCTTCTTCATCTCTGTTCTCATAAACTGATGAGATTGGGATGTATGTTGAGTGGGCTACAATGAACAGGGATTTAATAAAGAGTTGTGTTTATGTTGAAATGTGTGGATCATAGATTAAATTGTTATTGATAATAAAGGGCATAGTGTGGCAACTGGGAGGGTGGACCATACAGTCCACTCATGCTTGCACTGGAGGGCTTATCTATCCCACTGCTATCTTACCATCCCCAGGTATCCTAACCCATCCACAGCTATTACCCATTTCAATAAGATATCCCTGCCATCCCACAGCTATTACTCATCCCAGGTATCCCTGGTGCCCACCCATGCGGCCCTATCCTTAACCCATCCCACAAGATGCAAAGGCTTAAACCATTTCTAAAAGTTTCCACCAAGACTTTTATTTAATAAAATAAATGAAGCAAGTGTGTGAAGCAAAGATAATATTTATTAATAACAAGCTGTAAAAGAAAAATGACCCAAGTCAAGTGTCCAAAGCAAAGATAAAGTCAACAGGTAGCCACCCCAGTCTCTGGCACTCTTCTCAGTCACTCTGAAGTGTGCCCCAGTCTCAGGGGTGAAGGGTCATGTGCTGTGGAGGTGGCTGCTGCTTGGAGTGCTGGTCTGAGGCATCATTGGGGTGCCTGGCCCTGAGAGGACAACAGGGGACGGTGTGTGGAGGAAGCTCTCAGAGAGCTGGCTCAGTCCTGTGATGTTGAGAGCCCCTTCCCTCCAGGACATGGGGTGTCATCCCAATACCGATGACAGATTTCTGAGGCCGGGGCTTGGTGTTGGGGTGGAGGAAGGAGGAGTGTAGTGGAGAATGTCTGGTCTGCAGCTGAGCGAGGTGAGGCGTGGGTGGCATCTGTGGCAATCGGTGGCATCGGTGGCGTGGGTGGCCATCAGTGCATCGGTGGCACTGGGTGGTGTACGATGTGCCCGTGCCTGACTGGGAAGGGCTGCCTGTGCTGCTGGACCTCGGTAGCCGTAGCCTTGGTAGGTGAGGGCCTGTGGAAAGCCTTGGAGAGGGCAGTGAACATCACCTGGGGTGGAGGAGCAGGCCTGGACTGGGTAGGCAGCAGGTTCAGCTGGTGTCTGGAGGTTGTGAAGAAGACCGGTGATCCTGTCCTTTACCACCTGGTACTGTGATTCCGACATGTTCATGAGGGTTCTGGTTGATGTAGGTGAGGAAGTGCTTGCATTGGAGGATGGGACGTCGGTGTGTACCAGCTGAGAAGAGAGAATCTATGCTGCTTCTGATGGTGTCCCCTGATTCTCCAGCAGGACAGTGTGGCTCTGCCCCTCCGGTCTGCCTCTCTGCCTTTCTGTGGAGGTGGAGCTGGGGGTGGCTGTGGTTGGCCTGTGTGGAAGTGCCCTCTCTTGCTCCCACTGCGTCAGGGGGTCTCCATGTGCTCCAACCATGGGTAGTGCAGCTGTCGGGGGTTCTCCGTCGTGGGATGCTCCACAGATACCTGCCTGGCCACAGGAGCTGACTCTTGGCCAGAAGAGGACTGGCCTCTCAGCGGGCTGCCTGAGAGAGCGGTTGTGAGAGGGGCTGCTCCTTGGTGGCAGATCTCACCCTCCAAGAAGCTGCACTTGGCCATCACGTAGGTCTCTCGGTCCGTCAGCTTGACCGTGGCCTGGCCAGATTTCTTGAGGTGCAGCTTCCCGTACCAGGATGTGCATGTGCTTCCACCACCCGAGGAGGAACCTCCGAAGTGTAGCCCAGGCCTCTCCGCCTTCTCTCTCCAAGCAGCCTGCTTCCTTTTGGTGCTCGATAGAGCCTGTGTCCTTCCGCCATAGATACTCATTCTCCTCAGCCATTCCAGCATCTCATCCTCATGTTCCTCTTCGATGGAGTATTGCCTCCTCTCCCATTCACATGTATGCCTCTTCCTCCTCTGGCAGGGCCATAGTGGGCCCTCATCAGAGGGGCTTCGAGGTTGTAGGGGGCTGCTCCTCAACACCACCACCACCAGCAGTAACAACAACAACAGTAGCAGCAAAAGCAGGACCAGGAAGACCAGCAGCACCAGCAGCAGCACCAGCACCAGCAGAGTAAGCACCAGCAGGACCAGCAGGACTAGGAGCACCAGCAGGACAGGAGCTACCAGCAGGATCAGGAGCACCAGTAGGACCAGCAGGACCAGGAGCACCAGCAGGACCAGCAGGACCAGGAGCACCAGCAGGAACCAGGAGCAGCGCCAGCAGAGTAAGCACCAGCACCAGCAGAGTAAGCCCCAGCAGAAGCACCAGCAACCAGGAGCAGCACCAGCAGAGTAAGCACAGCAGAAGCATCAGCACCAGGAGCAGCCCCAGAGAGTAAGCCCCAGCAGAAGCCCAGATCCAGGAGCAGTGCCAGCAAAGCCTCAGCACCAGAAGAGTCAGCCCCAGCACAGAAGCCCCAGCAGAAGCAGAGTCAGGCCAGGGGGTGGGATGGTGGCCCTGTCCTTGCCAGGGCTGCAGCAGATGGCAGAGGCTTTCTCTTCTTCCCCATGGTTGTTGGCTTGCTGGCTGGCTTGCTGGCTGGCTGGAGCTGTGTCTGGCAGCAGGTCTTTCCTCTGAATGGTGACCCTGCTTGCGAGCTGCTTCCCTTTATATCCGCGGGGCTGACCACAATGCATCTTCCCCGCTTGCGCAGTGAACATGTGCATCTGCTAGGCTTCCGCTAGGCTTCCGCCTCTGCATCCGCTTCATCGCTCGGCATCCGCTCGGCACCGCTCTTTCCGCTGCGCGTCCACTTCGCTGTGCTCCCCCGGAAGCCCCGCGGTATGTGCCATCCGCTCCCATGCACTTCCATCCGCTAGGCTTCCATGGAGCATCCACTTTCCATCCCCTCTACATCCTCCCCTTGTCCGTTCCTTTCCGTTGTTGTCTGCTCTGTTTATGCAAATTCGGCCACTTTTGAGAGTGGATAACAACGGATGGAACATTTTCTCGTCTGCTGTGTCCTTTTTACAAACGTTTTGCATCCGTCAGCCAATGTGACAGGCCCTTTAGCATGTAACTGATTAAGGTCTTATCAGTTTCAGGCAGCAGCACAAGCCTGTGGGACAGTACTAGTTAAGTAATTAAAATCACTGAGTGGCTACTTGTTAACTTGTGTTTAGTGCTTATTAAGGAAGCACTATGCCATAGAGAAAAGCGATAAAGTCAAACATTGACTATATTTGACTATAATGCTCCATCTGCCAGATGAAGAACATGAGGATAAAAAGGAGGACGTATCCTCCTTTTGCTGGAAGTCTCCAAACCAGTGGTGGGATTAAATTTTTTTTACTACTGGTTCTGTGGGCATGGCTTGGGGGGCATGGCAGGGGAAGGATAGTTTAAAATCTCCAGTCAGAGGTGATATTTGCCAATTCTCTGAACTACTCAAAATTTCCACTAGTGGTTTTCCAGAACTGGTCAGAATCTGATGAATACCACCTCTGCTTCAAACCCTATCTCAGAACAGTAGGTCAGAATTTTTACTTAGCAGTAGGCAGGAAGTATGTTGATAGATGATATGCAGTCATAAGAAAACTAAGCATTCTAGGCAATAGGAACAAACAAACTGGAATCATTCTGCCCATGGTTTGTCTCTTATGGTGTATTGATCAGAAAAACCAGAGTAAGAAAACAGGCTAGGATTCCTCATTACTGTGATACAATAAGCATGCAGTGGATGGAGTTGTTTTGGTTTGTTAGCTGTGGCCACTGTTAGGAGGAACTAGTGAAACTGATTGGAGCAACCCATACTAATATACTGATTGTCCCTTGATAAATTGTTCCATGCAAAAAAAACCCTTTTGATTTCCCTATAAGTCATGTTCCAACACTATAACGATCTAACTGTTAATCTGTAAAAACCGTCAATCTAGTGCAATTTAAAATGAGATAATTAAACCACCTGGGACCCCCCATATTATTGCAGAGTTATTCATCATCTTATTTATTTATCTTTTTACTTTTTTGATAATATTTTCTATTTTGGCACAACTATCACGCTGTTTTTATGACGTCTGTAATTTTACAAAGATCACAAGGGCATAAATAATACAATGAATAAAACAAAATCTATAAAAAAGTTAACATAATACATCAACAATTATTAAAGTATAGAGTAATTAAATTGTCAAGGAAATCACGCAAAAGCATGGACAAAGAGATAAATTTTAATTGAGATTACATCCTGGGAATCTGCCTAGATTAATCTATATTATGGCCGTCAGAACCAAAGCTGTTCTTCTCCACGTCACTGCTAAATGACATCACTAAACAGTAGCACAGTTAGCAAAATATATCAATGGAAAACAATGAAGGGCTGGGGAAGATCACATGGATGAAGGCAGCTTTATTAGATTACCCAGCCCCAGGCTCCGAAGGTTATTATCTCTAAAATAGCTTAATGGGCCATCCATGCAAAACTGCCATCATAGAACTCTGCAGCTACTTCAATCTATACTGGTTTCAGCTGTTGGACTACTGTTGCTCTTTAGGTTGGCTGCTACTTCAGGGATAGAAATAGTGCCTGTATATTTTAGGTAATTGTATTATTCCAGGAAAGCAGATGTGGTATTCAGCAGGTTCTGACCAGTTCTGGAGAACTGGTAGCAGAAATTTTGAGTAGTTCAGAGAACCGGCAAATACCACCTCTGACTGGAGATTTTACAGTATCGTTCCCCTGCCATGCCCACAGAACTGGTAGTAACATTTTTTGAGTCCCACCACTGATGCCCTTCATATTATACTTTCCTCATTTAAAAATAAGGGGAAAATAGTATCTTACCATTTTTCCTAGATATACAGAGGGTAGATCTGGAGGAACGGGCATGCTTCAGGTTCCCTTGGGAAAGCAGTGTCACTTGATGGATCCTGGGAATCATGTCTTCTCTTTTAAACATAGGGCAACCCCTGGGCCACACCCATTGGGAACTGGGCTTGCGGAAACTGTGAGTGAGCATGCACACTCTCGTAGCATCATTTGTGCAAGCAGCAGGCGCATGTGCCTGCCAATTGCATGTAACCATTCCTTCTCCCTCCCCCACGCAGGTCTGCAAAGCCGGAAAAGTTGTGCTTTACAGCACTTGCCCTATGGAACAATCTCATCCCCAAGATTTGGATGCCCTCAACTCTGAGGGCTTTTCAGAAAGCTGTGAAGACCTGTTTCTTCCCCAGGCATTGGGAGTGGGATTAATAGGACCATGGTGTTTGTGTGTTTGCCATGTTAGTAAGATGACAGGGCCTCAACTTGGGGTTTTTAAAATTAATTTTGTCTAATGTTTTGATGGTTGCCCAGAACTCCACTAATTAGTTGGACAGCATGTTAAAATTTTAAACCAACAAATAATATACTACATAATATAGCTGTGCTATATATAGATTTTCTTGCTTTAACAGGTGAACTACTACTACAACCGAGGACCTTGGCCTTTGAGAGAAAGAAAAATCCATCTCTTCTCAACTCTGATTCCAAACAAATGTGAAACTGATTCATGCGGCAATATAAATTAAATTAATCATAACAGACACTTGCAGCTGGCCAGACCCAAGATAAAATCCAGTATAGACAAGCGTGAGTATGCTTGGAGCTAATCAGTAAAAGATTAATTGGCACAGTGAGTGCTATGGTAATTAGAGGTGGAGAATATAGGATTTGTTAGGGTTGTCTACTGTTCAACCACTCATCAGCTCTGTTTGTGTGGCATAATTATCCCTGGATTAGTTAACCTTTTTTCTTTTTTGGTCCACTCATCTAATCTGATGGATTTGCACAGTACACTGATTCTTACATTAGTAAAATTGGCGGCTTTAGATTAGACTAGTATATGGTTTAGTTTGTGGTCTAGTGTGTTGTGTGAATATATCGATGAGGCTGTTAGTTTGGAGAAAATGTTTTCAAGTCATTGTATCATTTCTTCTATTAAAGAATGGGGAGAGGCAGTTGATCAGGACAATCTGAAATCATTAGCCTTGCTGATGTATCCACAGACTGGCCACACCTTTCCTCACACTGGAGCCTGGTTGTGAAGGGCTAAGGTCTTCAGGCACGTGAATCTGATTGTGCTGTAGTATGTGGGTGGTATGCTTCTTATATTTCCTATTAATTTGGACAAAAACAAAGTATGGCCTAACAAGTATCTCTGGAACAAGACAAGGGAGTTGTGAGGGAGTAGTCAGCTCAGACTGTAAATTGGAGAACTAAAAATCGCCACTGAGGAGTGAAGAGTTAGGGCAGGTTAACCCTTCTCATCGTTGTATAATTTGGGGAGTAGAAATAAACATGTTTCTGCTTGTCTGGATTTGTATGTTTACGCCAGTTCTTCTTGATTCACATTGATTAATCATTGTTTCAATTTTTCATGGTTCTCTCTGAAATGAAAAGATTTCATAATTACAGATTATGAATCTAAGCAAGCAATTATTTTAAGTACTTTTGTCCTAATAATAGGAAAAACAAGAGACGGTTTAAACTAAATTAGTTTCCAAATGGAATTTGGAACTGCTTTTGAAAATGTCACTGGAAAAAAAAGTTTGAGTTGAATTATAAAAACCATACTATAACTTACACATGTAAATAAGTGTTTCAGTTGCAGGGATTTATTCCCAGATACATAAGAATGCAGTCTTAATTGCATTTTTTTTTCTGCTACAACTTGTTATAAATATCTACCCATCTAAAATGCTAGTTTCTCTGAAAAATGTACAATTTTTGAAATTAACTGGCAATTTTGCCATTTCATGATTTAATTCAGTTCTATTGGTCTATATTTACTTTCTTGATTTTCAGAAAGAATGAAAAATAATGTTGAATATGAGACATCATGAAGTAGAGTCATAACATCAAGACACTTATCACTGATTTAAATTTCTCCTTGATAGAAACACTGGAAGAAGCCTGGAAGAAATGGGGCATGACAAATTCAAGCAAAGGACATTACTGGGCATGGATCAGGGGTGGGTGGTGAGGTGAGGGGGCTTCTACAGGAAAGTACCATCCTGATAATGAGTGAATACTGAAAAAAAAAATACTTTGGTCATGGATTTTAGACAGAGCGCTATGCTAGTGGCATCTATGAATGGGGAAATGCAATTTCAAAGCGATAACTATGGCTTCTAAAATGTTAGTATATTGCCACTTTATGTTAAAAGGGGCAGTTTATTTTCTTATTGAAGGGAATTCCCTCCCATTTCTGGGATAATGTAGTAGCAGCATGCACACTTCCAAAAAAAGAGCCTAAATACAGAACTGCTAGCACACTAGGAGTGTGGGACAGTGTGAAGGTTGCCACCATGACCAGCATAAAATACGTGAAGAGGAGTCAACAAATTGTCTTTTTCCATTTTGTGATGGGAAGGGAAGGATAGGATATGTAAGCAATACATTATTCATTGCAAATGAGCAAATAATTGGTTGATAGTGTTTTTGTGTTGATAGTTTCCTCTGTTCTGCTATTAGTAAAAAGAGCAAGTGCTGATTGGTAGGCAGTTCTCTACTCCAGAATTGTAGATATATAACTATACAATATTATGCCTGAATAGATATGAAACTGCTCATAATTGACTGAATTTGAATTTAGGAGGGTTCAGAAGAGCCCTTATTATTCTGTTGACTTTTATGACCAGCTTTTTTCCATGAAGTTAATCACTGAACACATGTATGACATCATACATGCGAACAAGTTAACTTCACTACTAACATGGGACAAACTCCTGTCCACACATTCTTTAACTTTCTTGGTGACCTCAATCTACCTCTTATTAATTGGATTCAAAACGAATGTACAACTGAACTCATACATGCAACCCTGTACAATGCTGTAACTAACCTGGGACTTGAACAATTAGTAACAAACAACACTAGGCTCAACAGCTGCCTTGATCTCATCTTCTGCAACATTTTAAACTCAATTTATGGACTACAAATAAAAGAACCATTTTCCAACATTCACCACAGCATGATTGACTTTTGTCTCAACTTATGTCCTCACAAGAATCATCATAACGATGGGATTCCCAGTTATAACTTCAAAAAAGTCAACTATGATCTCATAGACAATAATGTCTCATCTCTTGATTGGCAAATTCTATTAAGTGGCTGCAAAACTGCCGAAGAACTTTACATTTTTTTACTTGAAGTCAAAAGACTCATCAAACTATACGTACATTTTATTCTCTCTCTTGCACAATCATAAGCCTCCCCTCCCTTCTGTGCAGACAAATATGATCCTACAGAAAGATGGGCATTTTGATGGCAGCCCCATAGAACTTACTACCATTGCTAAGATGGTTTGAGGATTGAGAGGTCTTGCCTTCTGCCTTTGGAGTTTGGGTGGCTTTAATGAGGAGGAGGTATTGTGCAGTTTGCGTGGGATGAGTTCTCTGGCTTCATCCTAGCAGTTAGGCTGTTGCCTCACATTGAATGGGTCCTGCACTTGGCAAGATCGATTGTTATTGTTGGGTTATAATAGAGTTGCCAAGGATTTGTAGCAGCGGCTGTCGGTGCTGCTATGTTAGCTTTTGTGTGTGGCTTTTTTTTCCCCTTTCCCTTTTTCTTTTTGCTGCTTCCTTCTTTGCTGCCAGGGTATTTAAGATCATGATGACTATATTGTTTTGGCATTGTTACTGAACTGATTACTTCACTTCCAAATGAATGAATGCAGGCTTTTAAAACAAAATTTTAAAAGCTTCATTACACATTTCACTATGGTTTCTGTTTTTAGTAGCAGGCTTGGAAATTTCGACGCAATATATAACTAGTGTGTTGGACCATACTGGGGAAATCCAGATTCAATTCCTAACTTATTTCATGAAGCTGTTAAATGATCTGAAACTAGTCACTCTCTCAACCCTGCCTTCCTCAGAGGGGGTTGTGTGGATAGATGATGCTCAGTTATAAAAGGGGTGGGGCCATGATTGTGTGGTCATCATACTGAGGTGTTCTTGTTGTTTTTTACTCTGGTCAGCAGACACCTGGCTTGAAGAAATCAAACCTCAATTGATATCCTGGGACAGAAGCAGGTTAATTTAGGCCTTTGTTTTGCTAAATTCCAACAGAAGATCCTATTTCTCTTGAATCTGTGATTGGCATTTTGAACATTCCTGCTACAATTCCCTTAGGAATGTTTTTTTTTAAATAACAGGTATACCATTCTTTTTTGTGTGTGTGAAATGCAGCAAGCATCATAATGGATTGGAGTGGATGCTATGCAAAACTCTTCCCATGTAATAAGGCTCTAGACCCTGAAATATTTTGTCTGCCAAGCTCCTGGGTCACTCTTACACTTATTTGTGACCCAGTCACCAGCCATTCCTGCTTTATATGGCTCTTCAGACAGTGCAAGGCAAATGGATGAGATCAGAGGTTTGTCAGCCTGAAGCTGAAACAGCTGAACAGTGGGATTAGCACATTAGGGTCTTCAGGAATGGGAGGCTGACCAAGCGAGATTAAAGCTTTGGCCAGCGATAGCCATCGCATCCATCCAGCTCTGTAAGTCGATGTCTGTTATCTTGGTAGAAGGAAGAATGTCAGTCAACAACTTTTGGTAGAGGCAAAATGATAAGCATAGGGCAGAGTTGCTATGAGAAGAATGAATGGAAGGCAGGAGGCAAGTTGTGGGGAGGGAAAATCATGCTGTTTGATAGTTGCTGCTGCTTCTCTACAAAGGTGAGATTCTATCATTTCTCAAATAGACGTTTAAAGGGTGTTTTAGAGCAGGTTTGAATTCGGGCTTGAAATACGAGGTTTTGTAACATTGCTATCTGCTGAAAGAGCACCTCTGTGCTGCCACTTTTGCCAAATGGATTCTTGAAATTGACCTGGGAGATTTGGGATCAGGGGCTTTCTTTTATTAAGAATAACTGATCTGCCAGATTGCTACTACCCCTGTGACAGCAGTAAAGGAACATAAAGTTGGTCACTATCACCGAGTTGCCCAAGTAGGGAAGATATTAGTACTGAATGGCTTTGGATCTAGAGTAGCAAATCCCCCCCATCAGCCCACATAATTTTTTTTAAAAATGGAACACAGCATTTTTAAATCAAACATCTTGGCCAGGCAATAGTCTTTCTTCTCAGTGATCACCCCCATTTTATGGAATACACTGACCCTGGATACATATATGGTCCCTATTCTGTGAGTAACAGGTCAAAGCAGTGGTGTTTCCATAAGGGTTTGACTATTAAAGTAAGTGATTGGGGCCTTTAATGCATTAAGTTTCATTGTTATTTTTTTATTATTTGTATTTAATGTATTTTTGGATCTTGTTTGTTCCCCACTCAGGACATTAGGATTAAAGTAGGTTATAAATATTGTAAAATAAATATGTAAATAAAATTATATTTAGACCGAAAGGCATTTTGGGGGATAGTTGCCTCCTTAGAAAGCCTGGCAGGCTGAGATTATCCGCTTAGCCCTGGACTGAAAATTCTTTCTTTGCTGGTTTTCTCAATTTATCAAATGTTTCCTTGACAGTATATTTTCCTGGTAAAGGGATCTAATAATAAAAATGTATTTTACAATTATTTGTTTATTGTATTTCTATTTTGCTATTTTTCTAAGATCTCAAGGTGATAGATTAGATTAGACATTAGATTAGATGATAGTCAGGCAGAAAAACAGACAAGGGTCTTCCCTAACTTTATCCCTATGACAAGCCTGTGAGGCAGTAAAAAGTGTGATCTCAAATCCTGTGAATTCTGTATCAACTGGGGACATGAATTAGATCTTCACAATCTAAGTTTAATATCTGAATCAATATACTGTACTTGCTTTTCGCAGAATTTCCACTCAGCTTGACTAGAACTTAGACATTTTCTTCTTTTTTTTCAGATTGGCCATCTGCCAAAATATACCAAGATATAATACTAATTCACTTTTGGGGATTCAAAAAGATCTTTTATTGTTATCAATTAAAACACTATTCTGGATTACAATGTCAGGCAAATATTTGGCAGACCCTATGGTTTGTTGAAAATAACTGAATATAGAATAAGAAAATATTACTGGCAACAAGTATCTTTGGGTATGTGAGCTCACTGAGAACTTTACCACAATTCCAATATACACAAGCTGTAATAATGTGTACTATAGTGCAACTATTTCAAAGTGGTATTGAAATAATCTCAAATAACATTTACAACTAGGATAGAATGAATGATGCAAGATGAAGCACTGACTAGACATTCATCCATCAAAGCCCAAAACAATTATATTGGAGAGGAAATGTGGAGCAAATAATTGTAAGTTGAAAACAAATGCTGAATTTGAGGAAAGAGACGTGTGTGAGATGAAGCAAAAATACCATAGGGCTGTTGACTGCAGTAGGAAGATTAATCAAATATTCTTAAAATACGTGTCAAAAAAGAAAAAAGAGAAGAAAAAAAATCAATGAGGTGGTACTTCCCTATTCAAGACTGGGAATCAATTTGAAGGATGTACAGTATTGTATTGCATTGCAAGTGGCAATTGAAGTAAAAAAGGTCTTTTTATTTACTGCACTACTTTTGCCCATTTCTGGAGTCTCGTAATTAATATCATGAGTGGACTACTACAATATGCTCTGTATGGAACTGCCCTTGAAGACACTCAAAATCTACAACTGATCTAGATAGAATATGTGGTTCAGACAGTAATGGGCATGCTTTGGTAAGCTTACATATCACTACTAATACATGTTGTTGGTTATCACCTATAAAATTCTTCATAGCATCTGCCAATTTTTGATAGTTTCTGCCTATCCTGTAAGAATGGGAGCACTTAAAGTGCCTTTAATTATTAATATAATCTATCAACATGGGTTTTTTGTGTTTTTATGGGACCCCACATTCCTCTAAAGGTTCATGTGTCTGTGGTTTTCCTTGATAGCTCCTTGATTAGGGTATTCTCTTCCTCATTTGTTTGTCTGGTGCTAAAAACTTCCCTGTGTGGTTCAGCGTGAATATGGTGTTCATGAATGATGGGAACTGTACACACCATAACAGTTATAATAGAGCTTATTCTATACTTTGTGAGAGCATAATGAGAAACTGGTGGCCTCTATTCACTGAGTACCATCTTGACTTGAAATAAACTTGAGAAAGGAACCTGTAGGTTTACTAGAGAAAAAGATCAATGAGTACAAAACTGCCATCATAAACATGTGTAAATAGGATTGCTTTTAATTATACACATGTTTCTTTCAAATCAGTGGACTTTAAATATACTCATTTCAGACATGTTTCTACCCACAATAAACAGAGCTTATTGTAAAGTCCATTCTCTGTTCTTTCAGAGTTTCTCACCATTGTCAGTGTAGTGTTCTTCCCGTGTTGCAATTGTAATATAAGGCAACTCTTGGAAGACAGACAACTTTTAAATGTATGTTTTTTGGATGTTAAAAAATTAATGCTGTTAATAGTATATGTACTTAACATCACTTGGTCATTTCTCTATGTTTTTCAGAGATTGATAACCAGATTCCAATGATGGTACTGAGAATTTGGAAGTAGCTTTAATAAATCAGTTTATATCTTGGAATTTCATCCAAAAGCATGAAGTATCATTAAATATAAAAAACAATAAATTTAGTAGCGATGCTTCCTTAGCAATGGCTTTCTAAAATAATAATTACTAGGAACTTTTGATCCTCCAAGGTAAGTTGAGTCATATAAACAGAAAGGATCTAACAAGAAATCCTCTTTACATTCCTGCAGAGTTCAAACCCAGTGCATGGATGATAATGCTGAGAGAGTATTTCTGAACAATGTTAGGACATCTAATCAGATACAAGAAGAATACACCTCTCTGTCTCTCCCTCCCTGTCTCTCTTTCTCTCCCCCTTTCCCTCTCCCTCTCCTTCTCCTTCTCCTTCTCCTTCTCTCTCTCCCTCTCCCAGTCCCAATACTGAATCTCACACAGTGCTGGTACATTTTAATATTCCCATAATTTTTGATATAAGCTATTGCCAGGTTGCTTATCTCTTACATAAACAGTGAAAACCCACCATTCCTTGTAAAACAAAATTCATTACTTTGGCTTGTCATACAATGTATTTATTAGAGTCCTTTTCAAGCTAAGTTATAGGCCAGGTTTTATACCATCTATTTGTTGAGATATTATCTAAATATTTCCATTGTTTAGTAATGACAAACTTGGCTGGCTGAAGTAAAAATTTAATAAGTTTTATTTTTTTCTTTTACTTTCTAATTCCTTTTTCTGGCCATCAAGTATGTGTAGCAAATCTAACTTGGGGAAAAAAAATCAGCCTTTGTTTAGTTATATAGGACATTTCATAAAACTCATTCTTCCAAAAATCTGATATTTTATTGCATTCTCACCAAAGATGAAAGAATGTTCATTTCAATTTTCAACCTTTCCAGGTTCTGACCGAATACCTAGAAAACACTATACAGGTAGTCCTTGACTTATGATCATAATAGAGCCTGCCCATTAGGGTCACATATTGCAATGGTCCTTAAGTGAAGCATCTCATTTAGCAACCCGCTATCCTTGTTCTCCCCAATGAAATTGTTAAATGTGCCAGTTGTTAAGTGGATCATGGGTTATCTTAGGGATGAGGAAGGCCTAGCATAGACACAGGCCCATCTGTCCCAGGGGGGAAGGAAGGAAGGAAGGATTTCCTATACTCATTACCAGCTTTTTACAGGGAAATTCATTGGGAAAGCTGGAAGGAAGTTGATGTTGCTCTCAGGATTTCCTGCTGCTTCTTTGCCGACCAATGGTCATTCAGTTTCTGTTTTAGGTCATGAAATACCTCTGAAATGATGATCCAGTGGGTCACAGGTTGTCTAGTAGGAATTAATTTTGAGAGGGCCATCCATTATAACTTACTACTGAAAATCTCCCTCATTTTTCTCTTTGGTAGAATTTATATCCTGGCATTAATTTAAGGAAAACTGTAATCTAAGAAGAACTTGCAATTAATTAGATGGCTAAGCTAATTTATAATTGTTAACTTTCATTTGGCAGTACTTAACTGAAAAACTACGCTCACTGACTGCTATAAGAACTGAAATGTTGTTGTGAACTCCACCATAAAATAATGCATGGATCAGGGATTTTTATTTCTGGAGCTGTGAGGGAAATATCTGGATTCACTATTTATAGCTTCAACAAAGCTAGAAACCCTTGGGTGATTAAATAAAAGAGCTGCTTCTAAAAATAACAGCCCTCTCTATTTGGTGTCTGTATAATTTTCCAAAAGCAAGAGAGCAACAGAAGCTACAGATTTTAGCCAAGCTAACTGTCCTTTAGTTTAAGAATTTGAAGACTTAGAATAGGCCATAGGAAACATTCTTCTGTCTGCTAATAAGACATGCATTCAGACAGCCAATTACTGTTGGGCCAAGTCTTAGTACTGATATCCAGTTATCACTCAGGGTGATATGAAGATCTCCGGAATGACAAGCCATCTCTTGGATCACTGAATTGTGATTTCTTCTCTGGAGAACTGAAAGAGAAAACAGATTACTCAGACATACCAATCTCTGGGAGAAAATGACTCCACTTTGATGGGAATTGCCCTTTATAAGAAGACAGGAGGAGATAGACTGCTATATTCAATTGCTCCTTTAAAATTGTATAAGGCAATTCACTTTAGTAATATGGGTTGACCAACACTTTGCCATTTTACTAATTACTGAGAAATTTCTGCCTGTGGACTAAATATGTGTATGATTCAGTGTTTTTCCATCATGTGACATTTCTGTCTTGGTGAAGTGATGATTATCACATCTATTTTTAATGGATACAAAGACCAATTCTCAATTTAAAAAATATACTGGAAATACCAGAGGTATAAAAGGACAGAAAAACATCCTGCAAGAAGATAATGGCAAAGTATTTCCATATCACTGTCTAGAAAAATAAATATGCGTAAGTGTCATCATAAGAATCAATTACTGAATGATGAGACCCATTATTCCATGGAAATGAAATTTTGGAAAGTTATTGTCACTTCAGAACTGTCACACTGCTGCTGCTTGAATACCACCACACTGTTGTGGGCACATAATTGTCATTTCCAATGCTCCCTGACACTCCCACAAGTCAGTTGGGAAGCCAGCAGGAAGTATAAGCTCATTTGTGATTGCTGACACTCCCCTCCTAGCATGCCACAAGCAAAAAATATCACTTAAGCAGTTAGCAAAAATTATATGATGACATTGGCTGAATCGATATGTAGTCTAAAATATCCTACAGAAAATTAAAACTACAGAACTCCACACAACTTTTCTTTTTCCTATTCTCTGTTCTAGGGTTCCAAGCATGGGATAGACTGAAGAATAGTCTGTATTTTCCTAAATTGGTGTGGAGAGGAGCATTTTCTTGCCTCTGATCAAAGGTTTTTAGATATCAGAAGGGCTCACCTGGACTGTCTTCATCATTAGTAGGATTTGGTTGTCTCATGATTGCAGCTAGAGTAGAATGTTAAGTGTCACAGAGATAATCAACACTAATAATAATAATAAAAAACTGGTTCAGAAAAAAAACAAAAGGTTTTGCAGTCTTACCATTGTGTATCTATTTTTAGAACAGTAAAAGGTTGGGGCAATGCCTAGGACCCATTCACTTATAGTCCTCCCCCAATTGTTCTATATCTATATGGAAGAACAATCGATGCAACATTCAGAGTGCCAAGAGTTGAGATGCGAGGCAGGATAAATGCAGATAAATGTAAAATTCTTGTGTGTGTGTGTGTAATATATTTTATTAAAAGTTTTAGAAGAAGATAAAAGCAAACAAAATAATATGATGTAAAGAAAGAGAAGGTAGGAAAAGAAAGAAAATATTCATCAGTAGAAACCCCACAGAAAAGTGTAACATTTTATGAAACCAAGAGAAACCCAAATGGAGACTTGTGATTATACTGCAAAGTTGAAAAAGTTAGTGAATCCTCAAGTATAGTTAGTCTTGTCATCATCCCAAAGAGTTCTTAGCAGGAGATAGTTTTTTTTCCCCCTGTTCGATCATGTCTAACTCTTGGAGAATGCCTGGATGAGTCCCTAAGGTTCCTCCCCCCACACAAGTAGTTTGCTATTGCATCTTTCCGAGGACTGGGAGAAAGTGACTGGCCTAAGATCACCCAACTGGCTTTATGCCTAAGGCAGGACTAGAATTCACAATCTCTCAGTTTCTATCCTGATGCTTACACAAATCTGGCTCTAGGCAGATTTAATGATGCTCTTAATTGATTGCCTAGCTATTTATATCACTGTCCAGGACTCTTTTACACCATTCACTTTCCCTACAAAGAACGGAAGTGGCCACATTGTTTATTGTATATAATAATCCCAGATGGAATAGGAAAGCTTCTATTGCATTTATGAAGTCCTTTGAAAAGGCACGGAGCACTTCAGAACCACCTACTGCTACTGAGATCCTATTTTGATGGGATGCTAACCTATGTAAAGGCCCGGTCCCACTGGCCGACGGACGCAAAACGTATGCATAAAGGACACAGCGGACGAGCAAAATTTCGGGGGTGGCTCCATCCGTTATCATCCACTCCAAAAAAGTGGCAAAAATTTGCATAAACAGAACAGAAAAAAATGTGGGTAGTATGTAGCAGGGATGTTAAACGGATGTTTCATCAGAAGCCTAGTGGATGAAAGTGGATGGAAGCGGATGAAACCTCCGAAGGGGTTCCGGGGGAGAAATTTCGAAGTGGAACTCATAGCGGAAGGGGTGGATGCATAGCAGATGAAGCGGATGCATCACAGACGCCTATAGGAACAAAGGGGATGCTGCACAGAGTTATTATTGGATGCAAAGTAATTCGACTGTGCATGCGGGAGTATGAATTGCATCAGCTCCACGGAATATAAAAGGATGCAGCACGAGTCAGTCAGCATACAGGGGAAAGACGTGCTGCCACATACTTCTTGCAGAACACCATGGTTCGTCAGTCAGGCAAGAAAAGGAAAGCCCGTGTCTACTTGTTCAAGCCCTGGCAAGGTGAAGAAGGCCAGAATCAGCATCCCACCCCGTGGCACTGACTCTGAAGCTGCTGCTGCTGCTGCTGTGGTGGACCAGCCCCAAGGGCCCTCAAAGCCCTGCTGCTGAAGGCCCTGCTGCTGAAGCCCTGAAGGCCCTGCTGAAGTCCCTGCCAGAGGGAGGAAGAGGCAAGGGAAGGAGAAGGGAGAGAGGAAAGAGGACACCATTTCCAAGGAGCATTAGGATTGAGGTGCTGGAATGGTTGAGGGAGAATGAGTACCTCTGGAGAAAGGGCCCCAGACTGTATCGGGACACCAAGAAGGAAGCAGGCAGCTTGGAGAGACAGAGCAAAGAGCCTGGGGTACACTGCAGAAGTACTCCTGGGATGGTGGAAGCACATGCACACCTGGTATGGCAAGCTACACCTCAGGAAATCTGGGCAGGCCGCTGTCAAGCTCACTGACCGGGAGATGTACATCATGGCCAAGTGCAGCTTCCTGGAGGGTGAGGTCTGCCACCGAGGAGCAGCCCCTCTGAGACCCTCCTCCTCAGACAGCCCACAGACAAGCCTTCTCTTCCATCCAGGAGCCAGCTACCCTGTCCAGGCAGGTGTCTTCAGAGGGCCCCACAGCAGAGACCCCACAGACAGCTGCACTCCCCATGCCAGCGGACTTGGGAGGATCCGTGGAGAATGACGCCATGCTGTCACAAATGGAGGAAGAAGCAGCAGCCACCAGAGGCCAACCCACCCACCTCCCAGCTCCAGAGGACGCAGGCAGAGAGGCAGAATGGAAGGCCAGGACCACAGTGTGCTATTGGAGATCAGGGACACAATGAAGACCAAGCACAGAACTTCTCTCTCAGCTGGTCCACTGCAACATACCATCCTCGGAACCGGAAGCCCTTCATCACCTAAGTGAGCCAAGACCCTGAGGGACCTGCCCGAGGCCCAAGTACCAGGTGATGAAGCAGAAGATCATAGCACTTCTACACAACCTCAAGGCCCAGCTGAAGCTGCTCCTACCCAGTCCAGGTCTGCTCCCTCCACCCCAGGCGATGTCACAGCCCTTCCACAGCTTTCAACAGCCCCTCACCTACCAAGGCTATGACTAACAGGATTTCCACAGCAGAAGCAGAACTTCCCAGTCCAGGCCCAGGTTCATCAGATGCCACAGACGCCAAGTCCTCACCCAGCTGCAGACCAGACAGCCCCACTACACTCCTCCCAACCCTTCCTCCACCCCACAGCCAAGCCCCTCAATGGACAATCTGTCATCAGTATTGGCCTGACATCTCAAGTCCTTGATGAAGGCGCTCTCAAACCTCACGGGACTGAGTCAGCCTCTTGGATAGCTTCCTGAACACACACACCACCACCTGTTGTATCCTCAGGCCAAGCCACCAAAATGGTGCCTCAGACCAGCACTCAAGCCACAGCCACTTCCACAGTCCCTGCCGCTAAACAGCTGAGACCATGGACATGACTCAGAGTAATGAGAATAGTGTCAGAGATTGAGTTGTTTTACTTGTTAAGTTTATCTTTGTTAAGACACTTTACTTGTTCATTTTGCTTATTTAATAAAGTTTAACTCAGAAAGTTAATAAAGGTTATCTTTGCTTAAGACACTTAGCTTACTTGGTTCATTTTGTTGACTTAATAAAGTGTTGGTGAAACTTTTGAAAAAATGGTTAAGCCTTTGCATGCTTGTGGAATAGATAAGGATAGTTGTGGGATCGATAAAACCTCCAGTGCAACCATAAGTGGGACTGTATGGTCCACCATCCCAGCGATCCAGATGATTTTCTCCCCCCTTTTATAGAAAATATCGGTTGTCTGCTTTGGGGCCTTCTACATACTCTAGACATACTGCAGACATCCTAAATATATGAGATACCTTCCCAGATACAAACGTTTTGTCCGTTTTTAAAATACTTTATATACAAGATGCATATGCTTACATCCTTTCTATTTCTGTCGCTACAAAACGCTGTTAGAAACGTTCCGTGTACCTTTTGTTTCCTCCTCTTTCCATTTTCAGCTGCAGCAGATGTGAGTTGCGAGGATGCCCAAGGATGCAAAGAGATACAGCGAACGTTTAACGGATGATAATGGACATAGAACGTTTGTTGCCCGTAGAATGTCGTGGATGTAAATCGTACACGGGCGGAAAGTTCATCCGTTCACAAAGTTTTGTGCAGCTCAAAACTTCTTGCATGGATGAAATCTAAGTGGACGGATCTCGACGGATAGAGTGTTTTGAAACACGTATGCCATGAGTACACAATGGATGCATAGCGTTTCCAACGGATGGCAAGCTTTTTTTAACGTTTTACATCCTCTTTGCATCCGTAAGTGCAGTGGGACTGGGCCTTAATGGAAGCATTTCTGCAAAACACTATTAAATGCTGTCTGCTCAAGTCACAATACCCAGCTGTACTCATCAGCCCACCATTAGTGCTTTAGCATGTACTAATCCTTTCCTCCTCCCCCGTATTCATTTATGAAGTTGCATTAAATTATGGGGTTCTGAAAGAGAATCTAAGCATACTACTTGATGTAGCTGGCATATTATAATAAGCCATGATTTTCATGGCCATTTTTGTTGATTAAACTAAGTGATATAAAATTTACAAATTATGTAATTATGCAGGTTTTGCAGAGCAAATTAGGTTCAAACCCAACAATCTAGTGTCCTTTATGACATAATGCAGTTTGTGAGACCAGCCTAAGAAACTTCTCCATGATTGGAGGTTTTGGTCATGGAAAGCTAATGCTTATGAGTTGAATTTTCCACTCAACCGAGGAAACCTGAAAGGGACAAGAGAAAACTTTTGCTTCTGGGAATGTAGAAATGTGTGACCTTCTACTTTTTTCTGAAACCTGAATAGGACCATTTCCCTTTAAAAATAAAAGGATGCCTACAGTGTGACTTAGCAAGCCAATTTAGCAAGTAATGAAGCAAAAAGTTCCATTCAATTTAAATATATTGATGTGATCTGGATATTGCTATCCCCTTTTTCAACTCAGAATGCTACGTGGCACCAATTATATTAAATAATAGTTTCATTGTGTACAGCATTAATCAGATTCCATCTCATGTATTATATTTAATTCTAGGATCCACATCTGAAGAAGGACTCAGATAAACTAGAACTGAATCAGAGAAGTGTGAGAAGAATAACCAGAGGACTCCCTTTATCCGAAAGGATGACACACTAAAAAAAAGTCAAAAGTTACTTTTCAATGCTGTATGTGGCAGAACACAGAATAGTTGACTAAAGTCATTGGAAGACAAATTCCATTTGAATGTAATTACAAAATAATCTAATTGTAAGGGTTGACCAATTGTAGAACTCAAATTAGTTGCAGGGCATTCATTTCTTCAGTAATCTACCAGGGTTGAACTGATGCCCATAATGAAAATGTTATTGTCCGATCATATTTCAAATTTAAATACCTCATCATAAAGTACATTACTTAGTTCTCTTATGTGGTCTGTAAACAGCTCATGAAAGACCTAATGGAAGATAGTAATGTGAGTTTTAGGTTTTGATTTTAAATATGTTGGGCTCGTAAAATCCTTTTTTAAATGTAGTTGGAAGATACAATGGCATAGAAACACCCCTCATCCTCATCAGGGGTACCATTTTTTTTCTTGAAGTTTCCAAGTACAGGGTGGGAGTAAAACATTTTGTCGCCTGGGAGCAAAATGCATCTCAATTCATGCATAGGGGTCAAATTTGATTTCAGTTCTGATGAGAAAATGTATTTCATCCCAACTGAAGGTAACAGTCTAATTTGTTGGATGCAGGACAACCTAGGGCACAATCTTCTCTGCCTCCAATTTTTCAACACTGCATCTCCCCTTCAGTGTGTGTAATCTAAAGTGACTGCCACATTCAGCCTAATGGTAAAGCCAGCCTTGTCCAAGCATCTATATAAAGCATTCACATATTAATCATGAGAAAGCAATCATGATAGCACGATTTCTCACAAAAGTAGGACATATCTGGCCTTATATAATATAGAATGATATGCTTTGCTTCCTCAGAGAATGAAACTGCATGGCTTGCTACAGAGCTGAAGTGGTGACTGCTATTTTTGGTTCTAATTGATGTTAAGTATGTGAGTGCTACTTGGAAATGTTTGTTAGTATGTACTAGCTACTTAATCCCCTGCACTCTGGAGTTCATTTCAGTGTTAAAATTGCTTGGAATTGCTGTATAATTTCTCCCAGAGTTTCAAAGTGGTGCTACAAGCTGGAGAAAATTCTAGGAAATTGAAATGGCTGTTCAACTCCAGCAACCTATTTAAGCATTATTGCTGAAGTAGCATGCATGCCACACTGATGAGGAACTGTTCTGCCATAGAAAGGGGGCACTACAGAGTGACTGAGATGTAAGCTCTCCCCGCCCCCATTCTGAACCAGCCCTTGTAACTTTAGTTGATGTGCTGTTGTACACTCAGTCTCAATTAAATTGACAAAGTACCTACAGAATTTATTCTGGACAAAATTAATTGTACACTTTGGAGATGTATTCTGTTCTACATCTGAAAGGTTTTATTTAATAATGTGGAGTACTTTAAATCAACTAAATTAGAAGGAAAATAAGATGTCTTACATGGGTCTGGATAAAAGTGTTGAGCGTGAGAGTGCCATCTTTTAAAATATTGTGTTGCCTACTGAGACGCACACAACATGTTTTCTTTTTTAAAAACTGAATCCCCTCAGCATGTTTTTTAAGATTAATAGTTCACTTTTAATAGGAAGAACTACCATTTCTTGGAACTGTTGAAGAATTTACTAGCATTTATGTAGGCGAGTAAAGTTTTATTTTTAATTTCCTAAAATTTAGTTTCAGTATGTTTTCATCAAGATGCCTGTAAGAAAATGGTATTCATAAGTATACAAAGGCTTGGCAGTTGTAGGAAAGGCAAATTTGTTTAACAATATGTCAGATATAGTGGAATCTACTAAGGGGATGCCCTTATACAGCCATGGATTTTTTTTAATGCAGTAACAGCAATGACTGAATAATAAATTGATTTAATATTTCCATTTTTATCCAGTACTTCTTCATGAAGCATATGACTATATTACCATTCGAGTACAGCCCAAGTATATCAATTATGTATCTCACATCCTTAAAAAAAGAAAACATAAGACTGCAGAACCAAATTACGCATACTTTAAATCTTTAAGATTGTACCACTTCAGACTGTTGGTTGGCAAATTGCTTGTGTGCAAATCAGCAGCCTCACATCTGGCGGAGGGAAATTTGGAACTACTGGGCTTGATCAAGTCCTGTTGGCTGGGGAATTCTGGGAACTGAATTCTTATGGTTGCCAAGGTTGAGAATCACTATCATAAAGTAATCTCTCTAAAATATATGGCACACAATCATGATTCCCATGGATTCCACAGATCAATTTCAGACGTCTGCACATTTCTCCAAGATTGTCATAGCTTCCTTTTGTAACACTACAGAGGACAGACTTTATATCATTTTAAGGATGATGAAGTGATACCATGCAAATACATTAAAATGCTAGTGGGAATATGGCCTAAATCTAGATCCATGTCATTGTTTCTAACATATTACCTTTTTTTATAGAGAGTTTCAGATGTAGGAGAAACTTTCAAAGAGAGGATTCTGCATTCTGAAATGATGAGCTTCAAAAGAAATCTATGTATTTTTCTGTAATGACCCATTCTGATAAAACAAGTTTCTGATCTGTCTGCTAATTATTGTCCCTTTTGCTTAAGTTGTAGGCACTGCTTTGTGCAATAAAGAATGGATTTACACATACGTGTTAGAATCACCCTAACCCCTAATTGTACGAAGTAGCATGTGTGCATTCAGGACGTTGCATGTGTGCTGAACACATGAAATTAGGGCATCCACGCAAAATTCATTTGTGCTGTGTTTCAATTATTTTATTTGAAAATTATAAATGTACGTTTAGCCATTATTTTAAAAGTGAATAAAAGCTATTGGGCGCAATTTAAAGTTGCTTAGTCTTTATTGTTTCAGCTAAATAAAAAGGCCTAATTCTGGGAATTAGTCTTTTCTTTGCTTTCCTTTCCTTTCAACCACTTGAAATACCCTCATTTGCCAATTTGTCCAAATATGAAACAGCTGCCTAACTGCCTTACCAAGAAGATTTTATTGTTAAAATAAAAGTAGATTTTGTTTCGGGAAAAAAGAACACACATATTCTTTGTAAAACTCATGTTTGGTTTACAATTAGAGAAAAGTCACATGGTCCCAAAAAGCCAAGGCTATTTTTGTCTACATATATATGTATGTATATATATATATATATGTATGTATATGTATATGTATATATATATACACACACACACACACATATATACATACATACACACACACACATATATATATATACATACATACATATATATATGTGTGTGTGTTTGTGTGTGCGTGATATTTAAAAACATAAACATCTATATTTAAACATATATTATGTTAATCAGTACATTTAAATATAGCTTAATTATATTTACAATGTGATGCAGATCTTGTAAGATTTAATGCCAGATTCATTTTTTCCAAAAAAGTCCCATAAAATTATATAAATATACAATAAATATCTGTTATACATGGAGAATAAGAGAGAACAAGGCCACAAACATTAAGTTACATTTCCAATTTTTTTTTCAAAACAAAGCAATAGGGCCAATGACAATGAAATATTTCCGCCACAGACAAAACACAGCAAAACGTCAACTGACTGACATTTTTGAAATTTCAGTTCCACTAAAACTGCCAAGCCTGTTGTAGTGTATTTTGCAATAGTAGGACCAGTCTAGCATAACCATGGGTGTTAAAAATAGTGATGGGGCTGGGAGGGGAGGAAGAGCTTAAAAATAATTGCAATGTTTTGGAAACTTAATTCATGAATTGCCAGTTTTTTTGCACAGCAAATTCTTTAATGTTTCTGTACTCTACTAAAAATCTGTGGTTTTTTGCACATTTCCAAATGCAGCTATTAGTCTGTGTTTACTGCCAGTAGTTATATAAACTACACCTTCATATTAAATTCCCATTTTGTGGTCTTCAAGCCTCACTCTCATCCTCCGTGTTGGATAAAATGGTAACCCTACAGCAATGTGAGGAAGTTAGAGTTAAATATGAAAGATTTGTAAGTCTATATAATTATGGGTCTCATTGTCTATTCTCTAATGTCTTGGGAGGCATCTTATACTAAGAAAAAGTTGCTGCTATTGTTTTTATTATTACTTTATAACTATTAGGGAGGTAATAGTTCATTATTATAAATGAGGATAGAATCATCCTCTTCTTATTAAAGAGATATTTCTTTAATGCAAACTAATTCTAGATACTACTAATTCCATCTTGGTCAATTCATTTCTTTTCATTGTTAAAAATTAAACACTTTTAACTCAGAGTAAGATTATGCCTATCCAAAATCACCGTGGATAGCAAGATGGGTAGCATATAAATTTAATAAATAAATAGAATAAATATATTCTAGATTTCCCCCTCACAGGTCACACTAGCAAACCATATTTGATATACAATTTTGATTATGTTTAACTCTTTCAGACTGCAGACTACAGTTGTTGCTCATCACTTAATAGTATTTGGGTGGCTTATTTTAGTAATCCCTAATTATTCATATGTCAGGGTTGGAGAGGAATAATTTTTGTGTGTGAATATGATTATTTGAATCTGTGTACTGTACTACAAGAGGATTATGCAACATTAGCATACAGAAAGAAAATTTAAGAAAATCACTAAGAAAATCAGAAAAGAAAATCAGGCTATGGAACTATCTCAGACATTATAAGACTTTCTATTTCTGCTCTCAGTTGTGTGAAAAAGAACTTCTTACGTGGAATGGTTTCATACAATCTTTTTATTTATGTAATTGGGATTGTTATAACAGAGATGCTTTTCCATTTCATAATGATATGGTATTATCATCTTAAAAAAAGTTAAATAAAGGGATGGTCATAGGCTGGAAAATGTAATTCAGCTCCATCTTCCTTTACAAAGGATAATTTTTTGCCTATTTTGCTTTACAACCATTTGATTGCCTGACTTTAGGCAGAGGTGGTTGAATAATGAAATAGTATCTACTGCTTAATGTCATTGATCAATAGTATTGGTTTACTTTAATATTAAATTAATGTCTAAGGAGAGCATGTACAGTTTAATCAGAGCCAATCCTATCTTTCAAATATTAGAAACCAGTAAAAAGCTTTGCTATTTTAGTTTCTTTTTTAAAAAAAAGATTTTACTTAGATTTTGTCAGTGTCCACATTTTCTTTTTGGTAACTATACTTGCATGTTAATGATATGGGATGACTGGTTTCCATGATTAAAGTAACAATTCCAATAGCTGGAATTTAGCTGCTACCTAAATTACTGTTGTTTTAAGTAAGACATATTCTAAGATCTTAATTTAAAAAAAACTTGCAGAATTTAGTCAAGAAATAAAATATTATCTTAGTATTGCTAGCCTCATTCACCCAAACACTTTAAAAAAAAAACCCCAAATCTATGCCTAAACTGTATTAGAGACTGAATTAGGCTTCTCTACTTCATCCTCACGGGAAAACAACTATTCAAATAGCTGGGCTTTTGCTTAGCCTTCTTGTTGACTTCGAAGGCAGGTTATTCTACAGGAATGTGTGTGTGTGGGGGGAGAAGGTATTCAATCTGCAGTCTGAAGTGATACAGTTCACCTATTTATATGTTTCTCATATCAAAGATTTATATGTAGCAAAACAAATTCATCCTGGAAAGCATGCCTTGTTGCTGTGAAATAATGCTAGATACCAAATGACATAGTGTGCATTCTAATACATGGATCAGATGAAGACAGGCTGTTCGGGAAAAAAATTCTTCAAACTTCCTGCAAGAATAAGAATACTTGTACATATTAGATTAATGGACTATTTGTGTTCTGGGTTGTGTTGGATTTGTTTATCGTTATCCATGGCCTAAGGCTTTAATTCTGTGGTCAGCTCCTTGCATGTGCATCCCACTGAAATCAGCTATAATTAAAGTGCATACAACTGATGCCAGGTTTATATCCCATCATTTAGGGATTTTAAATCAAAGCTCCCTGTAGGAGTTAAGGCTATTTTGTGCTACCCTTTAGAAAGACATAGATGCATATAGCCATATTTAAAAGCAACAGGTAGTTAGGTTTTGAGGTAGAAGGCTCTGTCTGATTCCAGAGCCACTCCTTCCAGCCTGAATGGTTTCAGAGTACAGAAAGCCGATACTTGAAAATTAAAATATTCTCGATATTACTTTTATTTTAAGATCAGGCTGGACTATGTGTATATCTCATGGATCTCCTTTATTGTTTCACTGAATATCCATGGGTGCTATTCAATTGACATTACGACACCTGCCATTGTGTACAGAAGCCAATTAGCTTTAAACCCTCAATAAGTGCTGTATAGTGCTGTAATTACAACAATAATGGCATGCTAGCCATTTTTGCACAAATGTGATCAGATGCTCAGTTTATTTTTCCTTGGGATTTATTACGGTCCTTTAACAATACTGGTGTTCCAATCACAATAAATTAGTTGTCCTGATACAATTCTGGCTGCATGCCAGTTTGACTCTCCTATGGGGATACGATTCTCCATCCCCATCAATAGATGCATCTGTTAAAGCTTGATACTATCTAGCATCAAGAATAGTGGATGCATATCAATGTATGTGTGGTTCTCGCATGTTTGACTGAAATATGATGTTTGTTCTCAACACCCTGGAAGTGGAAAAAAGTTACATCTGAAAGAGACTATGATATTTTTGCTTGCCAAGATAAGAAAGCCCCATATGCAATCCGAACATGAAATAATGTCTTAGTAGCTAGCATGTATCAACCTGGTGACCTCCAGATGTGCTGGCAATGCAGCTTTAAGTGGGGATTCTAGGAGATGCAGTCTCCATACAGCTGAAGGGTGGATAAGGCTGTTACAAGCAAAATTCAAGGAATCCCCATGGTCTGTGAACAAAATGGAAGGATAGCTTGTAGTGTAGACTAGTAAAGAGCACTGGGCTGAAGATCAACATTGACTTTTTTTTAGTTGCCTCTTCTTTATTTTTTTTCCAGTAGTCTGATTTGATATTGCAAACATCTTCACAACATACAAAAACAAAACACCCCCCCCCAAATTTGTTTCTCCAGAACATATATGTCAATGGCAGGGAGAAGGGTCTCTCCTCTTTTAAAAGCATGTGGGAATTTAAAACTTAAAAAAAGGTCAACAGGAAAACTATGACAACAGCACCTTGACATTATTTTAATTCCAACACTACCAGAATTTAAAAGCAGTTAACAGATATAATACTAACAGGAATAAAGATACTTACTGTCTAAAATGTAAACGGAATGTTTTGGTTCAATTTTTTTTCTCGAAAAGAGGACAGTTTATCATCAATTCACAATTGAAGCAGCATGCAATTTTATTTTTTTAATTTTTTTTTAAAGTTTTCAATTCTTGGCAACGGCAACAAATCACAATGTTAGAGGAATGTAATGCAATTTTGTTTGTTGTGCGCAAATGGATTTTTTTTTCCTTTTGTTCCCTTCTAGGTCATGGACATGTTCAATAAATAGATTGTGGAACCATGGTTACTGTATAAACTTCCTTTATACATGCAGTCCATAAAATTATTTTCTTTCTTACTGAATAATTTACCCTGTTATGTATATATACAAATAGATAATTTTTGTCTCAATATAATCTATCCAACATGAATACACTATCTTCCCCTTTTTATGGTCAGTGTACAAACACAGGAAGTGTCTATTCTTATAAAGCGCCATCCAACTCTCTTTTTGTTATCCATGGTGAGAGCGCGGACGTAAGACTGAGTAGTTCGGCACTGGGAATTCCAGTACCTCTTGTCTATGCCCCTACAGCCTTCTTTTGCATAACCCTTCGTGCTGCACTTGGTCTCATAAAAATATTGCTTCAATTGGCCTTTGGGCACTGGGACTTTTTCCAGGACTGTAACCGTTGCTCCGGACATGTCTACTGCAGTCTTTTTTTCAGCTGCTGTCACCCACTCGCTAGTACTGTCACACACACTCAGCTCCCCACGGCGAGCAGGGTCAGAATGGCGCCGGACCCTCATGGACATGTTTGCAGCATCCAAGTAGTTTTTATACTCCTCGAGCAGGAAAAGCAGAGGAGGCTCCAAAGGCACTTGACTGCTTAGCATCACCCGTGATGAGTACAAGTCTGCATCCTTATTTTCCTTGCTGGATTGAATGACCTGCTGCTCATCCAGGAGCTCCTCAATGACATGTTCAAAAGTGTCTGCCAAAGATGTTAATCCTCTGGTGGCATCATTGGGCCCACTGAGGGTCTCCAGATTTCCCTTTGTCCGAAGACCAGGATAAGCCAAGCTGCCTTGTCCTCTGATACTAACTTCCTTCATTGGGGCAGCTTTCATGCAACTCAAGTATGAAATAACCATAGTAAGGAAAAGGATGGTCATCACTCTTTTCACTTGGTGGAACTGTTCAAGAGAAGAAAAGAAATGGAAAATAAATTGAAAACATATACATTTTTTTTAAAAAGCGTAAGTGACAAAAATATACATAAGTTTACTTTTCATAACAGTTGGAAAAAGCTAGATATTTAGTCATCTTTCTATGATCTGGTCCCTTCAAGGTGGATTGGGATTGCACCTCTCAGAATTTCAACCCAGGACAGAATGCTCACAGACAAAATTTCCTTGTGTTGCAATCAAACACAATTAGGAGGGCATCTCCATTGGGGAGAATACATAATAAATTCATCCACTATCAGAACATGGATAACACAACTTGAATTTTTATACAGGATCTGGTTCCCATAAGAGTTTTCGACACCGAGTGCCAAAATGGGACCGTGCATGTGCCGAAAGGGCACTAAGTACTGAAACATGCACCAGAAGCTAGAAGAGCAGCTCCCAGTGTGCACATGTGCACTGGCCACCTGGTCTTCCAGTTTACAACACACATACACACACAAAGACCTGCTGGCCAAAGAGCAACGGGCAATGGCTGGAGTGCCTGGAGAGATGGCTCTGTGTGCCACTTTTGGCACGTGTGCCACAGGTTCGCCTTCATGGCCTTAGGACTACATTAGCATGGAGGATCCTCAGGGTCTTTCAGTACTAGGAATTCATATTTGGTCACAGAAGTTGGAAACTCTGGATCAACACAGATAATAGAACCACAGCCTGATTTAGAAACTAGATTGCCCCATGATTTGTTTAAATGGTGTGTTGAATAAATCAGTTATTTGGATTCAACATACTTAAGACATAAGCCATGCTTCACAAATCACAAAGACAGGGTTCAAAACCAAACAGACTGCATCATGGTTTCTTGCAGTGTTTGAAATCCACCCAAGTACTACTCTCTTCTACTCACAGTACAAGAGTGTTTCCCTGTTTTATTTTTTTATATCTTATATCAAATGCTGTCATTTAAAATAGCTGTCTACAGCAGATGCTCTTGACTGGAGTATCCTGTTAGGAACAAGTTAAAAATGTTTGCCTAGAAGTCCCAAGGCCTTTGTGGAGAAAATATCACACTTTAGGCATGATAATTAATTATTCTCTATTTGTATGACAAGTGTTAATGGTATGTTTGGAAAGGTTACCAAGCATCTGTGATACGCTTGCAGTAATTGGAAAAAAATCAGAAAATTATTGTCTTGCAGGAAAATCTCAGTTCAGAGTCTGAAATTATATGCACTAATTCTGCAGAAATAAAAGCAATTTTAAATGAAAAAATAGATTATAAATAGACGACCCAATAATTTATAGTACCCCTGACAAAAGCACTGAAGGACATTAGCTGCCTATAGATTCCACCTGGAAATCAGATTCTAGAAAATTTTCAAGCATTATCTTCAGACAAGACCTTTTTTTTTACAATGACCACTTTTACGCAATTACCCAGTAATAAAAGAAAGTAGATAATGTCATTATAAGTCAAACGCTCTGTTAACCAACCCTGCATTTTAGTAATTTCTTGAAATCTAATAAAGTTGTACCTCTTCAAATTGTGAAGGGCAAGAAGTTCCATCATAAAGGTCTTCATCCCCCTTTAACCCATGGCATAAAAACTATTAACAGATTCCCCTTAGGAGTTCTGCATAAACTAAGTTTATACGGGATGAGAAAACAGCCCTGCAGGTACAGTATGCCTAGGTAAACTCAGTGTAACGTGTAAAAAAATCACAGCCTGTATAAACCATGATTTGCATTATGTGTGCAGATCAGTCATTGAGACTTGTCCAGCCAACCATGCCTGAAACAGATCAAGATTGAGCATAATGAATCTTATTTTTTGTTGTTCATGAAATTACCGTGCAGTGACACAATGTTTTTTGTTATTTTTTAAAAATATCATTCTTTGTTTAAATTTTCCCTTTCTAATTTATAGAATACTTAAAGTTGCTAATAATCTCCAGTTATATACCAGAGTTAAGATACCTCTGATCAGACTGTTTGTTCTAGAATATCTT
This sequence comes from Laticauda laticaudata, assembly GCA_004320025.1. Classification (NCBI taxonomy): domain Eukaryota; kingdom Metazoa; phylum Chordata; class Lepidosauria; order Squamata; family Elapidae; genus Laticauda; species Laticauda laticaudata. Next base: position 43,821 of record BHFT01014076.1, read on the forward strand.
GGGTGAATGGAAACTGATACTACTTTTAGATTATTCAAATTAACACAACTCCTTTGTACTAATTTGAATGTATGCTTACTACTTCTGAACAGTTGTTTTCAGATTCAAAGTAAATGGATATGACAAATGCAGATGTTTGGGTATTCTTTAGGTCAATACTCTGTAATACTTCTTTTGGCAGAGATAATAACTTCCAATATATTTTTTTACAGCCATCCCAAGATATTTTTACTTTTGGAAACTTTCCCAACTGTTCCTTGCAGAACAATTCTAGCTCAGAAATATTCCTCATGTGCATTGAATGCCTCCTCATGTGCATTGAATACCCCACATGATTTTCAAGTTTATAAACTATGAAGGCTATTCCAAAACCTTTTTTGTTTTTTCTAGAAGTACTTCAAGATGGATTTTGTTGAAATAGCTAACCACTTACTAAGTTTAATTTTTTAACTGATTATGGAACAACCAAGAAAAATCTCTGGTAGAATAACCACAAACTGAAAATATTTGCAAAATAGAACCTACACATTACTATGAGCACTGTTCTGAAAACTTTACCTGACACTGGAGTAGGTATCCCTAGGTCCACACAACAGTGTTGCTTATACAATGGTCTGCATGAGAGAGTTGTCAGAAGGGAACCTCACCACAAAAACCATTCTCTAAATTGTTCAAAGAAAAGCACAAGAAACCTGAACTATTTGGGATCAAAATACTTCAGAAAAACGAAACAAAAACTGTTGGGCCACAACTACATTGGATACATCAGATAAAATAAGGCCAAAGTACTAAAGAAAATAACATTTTGCCAACCATTAAGCATAAGGGATGGCTGTATTATACTTTGGGGTTGTGTGGCAACCAAATCTTCCTCTGATGAGTTTAGCAAAGAAAGGTAGACCAGTATTCAGAATAAATGTAGAAACACTCTTACCTGATTAAAGAAAATACTTGGAAGCTATTAATTCTCTCAAAAAGATCTTACAAAATTCTAACTGGAAAAAGTTTACAAACTTTGATATCTGCCAAATCCACTGTTTTCTTATTTTGATAAACAACAGCACATAGGGCTCAGGTACACAGCCTAGGAGGCTACATGCAGATAAAAATACCCTATTTAATATTTTCTGAAGATTTGTCTTCTCAACAGAGCTACGTTGAGAAGATAGCCTACTACCAAAGTAGGCAAATAGCCTACTACTAAAGTAAGCAGAAGCCAGTCAAGCATGGTCCAGCATGAAAGCATCTGCAAAAATGGAAGATCTCCCATCTGGATAACCCATGGTGCATTGAAGAGAAGACATGGTGAAAGATGATGACCTGCTCCAATTGACCTCGAAGATCAGCAGTCTGGTTTATGGGTTCAGTGCCTGCTCTACAATATTGTTTTAGCTGATGAACAGAATGGAGCCCTGGCTCCCCCAGAGTAATTGGCTTGTCCATTCCCAGTTTAATTGTAATTGAAAGGACTCAGCTCTTCTACTACTCTTGCCTGTGCAGTGGGGGAATTCTTGTTCCTGGTTATTATTCTTGGGGAAGCCTTAAATTTTGCTTTCTCTTTTCACTCCATTTAGAATATCATCTAGTACAGATCTGGCTTCAACATATTGTCATTTATTTCTCTTCTCCTATCATTTTGGATATGCAGAGCTTTATGTACACTGAACTGACTCATGAATCAGTAAAGTGACTTGTTAGACATCAGTTTTTATACAATACTTATCCAATGTCTATATTTTGGCTGCAAGGTCTGGATGACCACCATTTGGCAGCCAAGAAGAACAAAAAAATATCCAGCATTTTACTATCGACTAGTGGTTGATAGGCCAACTAATCAATAACCATTGGAAAAATTATGCAGAAATGTTTCATTTTCTCGAACTCCACCACCAAGAACATTTATGTAGCACCTGCATTAATCCAGGGAATTACCACAAAGTAGTTATGACAGATGAATTCTTTGCACCGATCTAGCGGTGGTCTGGCTGATAGGTTGACTGTTATTTAAAGGAAACACAAATAAAAAATATATATACTGGGCATGGTGGCTGAACCCTGGCACATTCTGTGCTATAATTGGAGGTAGATTTTCTTATGGTTGGTGATTTTCAGATTTTAGTCAAGGACAATTGCCAATTGTTGCCACTACAGTGTGTGTGAAAGATCTGTGTGAGCATGGCCCTATTCCTGATACTTACTTACTTACTTACTTACTTACTTACTTACTTACTTACTTACTTATTTATTTATTTATTTATTTATTTATAGTATGTGATCTCCCATTGTAAGCATATCATTTGGAGTGGCTTATTGTCTTGATAGACAGCTTGGTCTATCTCCATGTGATTTTCAGCTCTGAAATGGGAAGAAACCATGGCACAGGTTCCGTTCACTTTCATGTTCAGTGAAATTCTACTGCCACCCTGCCTAGCACCTCAGAGAACTCTTTCACAAGAAAGTATTGACCTAACCCATGCATAACATTAAACATCTTTCTCATCAACCAGATAGACAATGGAAGGCATGGCTGAATGCTGAAATCAATTCAAGTATGGAAGGTACATTCTGTGACTTGCCACTTGGTAGTGAGCTTTAACAGAATAGAGTTGGAAAGGATCTTGGAGATCTTATAGTCCAACCTGCTATAAACCCTATTAAATTTCAGACAAATGGTTGTGCAATCTCCCCTTAAAAATCTCCCATTTTGGAGCACCGACAACTTATGGAGGCAAGTAGTTCCACTGATTGTTTTGTCAGGAAATTTCTCCTTAGTTCTAGGTTGGTTTTTGCCTTGATTAATTTCAATTCATTGCTTCTTGCTCTGCCTTCAGGTTCTTTAAGAATAGGTTGACCAACCCCACCCCCACCCTACTCATATTAGAGCACCTTATACTTTTCAGCCACTCTACACCTTTACCTTGTTTCCTTGGAAAAATAACTGCAGAGTTTAAGACTACTAATTCAGTAAGAATTGACTTTTTGATTTCATACTAGATTAACCTGACTAGGATAATATGAACTGTCAAAATATACAGAATGCAAATGATCTTTCCCTGTCACTGAATTCACTGAATTTCTGGCTTGCTCAGCTAGATGGGCTTAGGAAAAAATGAACTTAAGCAAACTGTAAACATCATCTCTTTGAATCTTATTCACAAGTCTTTGTACTTGGATTTCCCTAAACTTGTGTTGCATGTTCCTGCTCCTGTTAATTACCTCTTTGCTTTGCCTTCTTCCCCAAGCAAAGAGACGAACAAGTACATGTACTGCTGTGTGCTGTCTTTTATAATGTTTTCAAAATGATACCAAAATTTCTAATGATTCCAAATTTTCAGATGAAGATAAAACATAGGGGATCATCACAATAAACAATATGTTGCCCAATTATTTGGATAATTCCAGTTGCTTATATCAGTGATTCATCTGAGACTTCTAAAAGATCATTGAAACTTTTCATAAAATTAATTTGAATCGATCCAATATGGCAGTGTCCAATGCCAGATATTGGCATGTGGATTCAATAAATGTGTGGCAACATAGCAAGTGAGCAAATGGAGTATGGTAAAGTACATTTCCCCCCACCTCAATACCTTCTTCACCACCCACCAACCACCTGGATTCCCATCTTTCCCTCTATTTAATGAATTTTCATAGCAGATAATTGGCATTGGAAGACTGCAAAATGAGTTCTGGAGTTAGTTCATTACCAGCAGTGGCCCACATAAGAGGGCAGAGAAATATTCCTTCAGAGAATAGCTGGAAAGCAGAAATGCTGAGCACAATCTAGCGGTCTCGGTTAGAACCTCAGATCTTTGAATTATTCATTTTTATCCCTTGCAGTTATCAACTGCGACCAATTTGAAATTCAAGAAGTATATTGTTTTAAAAATATTATTAATATGTTCTAAGCTTCCAAAGTAGCTTTGAATATAGTTAGTAAAAGAAAAACACTTTAAAGCCACTTCAAATTTTATTAGGAGTCATTAATAGAACTCCAGAGAAAGTGGATTCCACATTATATAGGGTGTCTGATTTGGCTGTTTTCTCTGGTAATGAGGGAGCAGATTAAATGTTCATATGTCCTCTTGGGACCTGTATGAAAACTTTGATAAAAAATGCCATATCTGCTATTGGACTGCTGACTAATCATCTGGCATTGTGGAAAATGGGAGGGTTCTTCAGACAGCATGGGGAACAGCAAATGCTCCAAGTTGGTAACAAAAATATGACCTAAATATTTGTGTGGTAGAATGGATGTTGTATTCTGTTGAATGTTCAATTGAGGTATTGTCCAAGGAACAGGCAATTAAAGATACAGGGAATTTCTTATCCTGAAACAATTAAACACACTACTGTTTAATTCCATGTAATCAAGAAGTGCACGCAATTAGGATTGATTTAGTTCTCATCTAATATACCCATGTGTTTTAACCCCCACTGTAACAGTCCATACTTTGTCTAAAGTGCTTCAGGAACACTTAAAGAACAAGTGTGTTACTATGTGTGACATCACATTATTCATCTGGTGAAGTAGGTTGGGCTGTTGCCAAGGAACATTTCTTCCATAGATACCCAAGACATTATGCCTTTCTATGCTATTGCCAGCACTTAGGTCTGTCAATCCTTACATGCAAGAACATAGTTACCTGCAAGTATCTTCATGTTGCAAAGACAAGCATTAACAACATTTGTAAACACTTAATATTTGTTTTGCTGGGGTGAGAAAATACTATGTTTCAACAGGCTCTTCCACTATTTTGTCTATGCTATCAATTAAGGACCCCACTTTGCCCCCCTCGTGTTTTTTTTTAATCACATATCATACTATTATAAGTCAAGCATGACATACATAATGGCTGTCAGATGTTTAATACCCACCCATCTTGTTTTGCAAATATTTATTAGTATTTGCACTTTATTGTGTTGAGAAACATGGGGGGAGTGAGTCAACAGAAGGCGAATACACTTAAACAACTCTCAAATCCTTATACCATATTATACCACAGAAGAATGTGAGTGTTTGTTTTTTTTTTAGCAAAAGAGAAGAGGCAATACAGGATGGCTACACAGAACTAAGAGTCATCTATCAGTTAGCAGTACACATTTTAATACTATCATGTTGGATTAAATGATGTAACAGTATTCGGACAATTTATTTGCTTATTACTTATTTTATCGATCTCATATTTTTTCTCTTAATGAAATGGCCAAGGCAGTTGCCTTTGCTCCATGTAAGCAATAAATGAAAGCACCCTAAAATTAATAATATCCCTATACATTATCACATGCAAGATTCTTGGGAAGAACTTGATGTGGATGGAGAACTGAAGCTGTGATTTCACATTTTTGTGTATACAATAATACCAGTAATCAAACTGTCCAGTAATCTTACTGTCCAATGACAGTAAGAAAAATGAAACTAGGGCCAGCTCAGTTGCCTAGCTATCTGTTATCTCTCCCTTTTTTCAAAAGAGGCAAACATTCATCTTAATATTACTTCTGAGTTCTGTAACACAGGAGAACACCTTAAACTATAAAGGAAGATGCAGCCATAGCTTCCAACAATTCTGTTCTGAATAAGGTGCCTGCTGTTAATACTTAATAAACAATGCAGTCAATAGTTTATTATTATGTTAAGTAGTAGCATTTTTCTTCAACATTCAGCCTGTGATCAAGGCACTAGCCTAGAAACTGTGAGAACATGAGTTCTAGTCCCACCTTAGGCATGAAGCCAGCAGAATAACCTCCCTCTCCCTTAGCCTTAGGAAGATGGTGTTAATGGCAAACTACTTCCAAAAAATCTGGCCAAGAAAAGTGCAATGATTAGTCCAGACAGTTACCAGGAATCAATGTTAACCCAAAGAACTGGGGGAGGGGAGTCTTTGAGATGCATTTATATTTAATTATAAGTATGATCTGAGTATCCTAATATAGATTGCAATTATGTGCTGGTAAGTGTTAAGGGTTGACTCTGCCAGCTTTGTTATTGCCGCCAAACTAGCTATGGAAGAGCTCTCCAGGCCACTAGGAATAGTGGCTTACCCTACTTTCAATAGGCTTTAAAAATTCCAGATAATATACTATTGGCTGTTTCAAGCTAATGGAATCTGATTCCAGCACACCAATGCAGATTTATCTGTACAGGTTCCTTTGAAATCAACTATAAACATTGACACTGATTGACTGGCCAGCAGTTTGAAAGAAGCCTGGCTTAAGGGGTAAATGTTTGGTGCTTGCTTGTCTGTTGACCTTTATTGAAGATCTTGAATGTTGCCACAGAGGAAGACATTCACTAGTACTGCTTCTCTAGCCAGGCTGAAATCCTGACAACTGTATGAAGCATTCCGTGCTCTGATATAGGAATATGGTCTTGTGTTTGTCAAACAGTAGCCCCTCACCCATCAATTTCCCATAGCAAGCTGAAGATACTTTCAAAAACAGATGGCAGTCTGCTGATCTAAGAAAAGGAAATGTTTTAAAAATCTATCAAGCATGTCAAAACCTTGGGCATATGTAAAGTTTAGTTTGGGAATTCTAGCTCCTATATGTTAAATGTATAATCCAAATCGTGTAGTAGGGTTAGTAGTAGTTGTATTCATTGTGCACCATATTCCAAACATTAATATGCATATTCTATGTACCAAACCAGGGGTATTTCTGTTTAAAATTCACTATATATATGTATATAATGGGTATGCAAATTCCAAATATGATAACATTCATTATGGTCTGCATGCCTTCCTTTAAAAACATTATTGGAGGAAAAGCAAATGATCCACACAAATGCTGGATTATATCCATTTGTGCTGATTGGCATGACTGCAATTTCATTCATTTTTGTGGTTGAGAAGGGTGAGACCAATATCAGACCTCAGACCTGTGATCCCTCTTTAAAAATCCATTCCCCTCCAGGTCAAATGTATATTTCAGCCTTTCTGATGTTTTCAAAATATTTAAGTTCAAAGATGAGGAAGGAAGCATTTGTCAATAACAATAATAAAACACTAAAACATCCAAGTCTACATTGGCTGAGTCACATAATTGAAATGTTTAGAGCTATCACCTCGATATGTCTTCCCTATTTTTATTAATAAAAAATGACCAAGGAATATAGAAGAAGAATCTGCTGCTTAAGGTACTTCCAGAACAGTTTAGATCAAACTGAAGGCTAAGAACCCAAATATATTGAAACAATAATCCCTTACAAAATGTTCCTATATATGGCTTGGCTCATAAATCAAGTGATTGGGAGCAAATGGTACTAGATTTGTGCGGCATAAATCCCAATAAATTCTAGATGGCAACAGAGTGGTACAAGAAAATACTGCATTGTCCCTGAAACAGTTGCTGCTAACCCTAGGATTACTAGATCTGCAAAAATCAGAATGATTATCATGCCAAATTCGTTTAAAATACATTTGTATATTTCTTTCCTGTTACCTAGTGGTCTAGTTTTGCAGCCTACAGTAGATCTGGTAGGCCTATCTAAATGCGGAGATTGTGTACTCCAGATGGGGAACATATTGGGAAGGAACTGTATAAAATATAGCTTAAACCATAATTTATTGAAAATTCAGATGACTGCTAGCAGGAAGAAAAGAGATACAGAAAATTAACTCCTGCTGCCATCTAAAGGTCATCTGGAATTTTACAATACATATCTAGCAATTTTAGTTTTAAAAGGATTGTGTAAATAGCTTCTTTATGGCCTGGAATATCTGAAATGTACACATAAAGGGCTCTTCTTCACCACTATATTATTATATTTTTCTCCAATCCATAATCCAAAGGATACCTTTGCCCAGGGGGTGGGATTCAACCGGTCTTACTACCGGTTCAGTGACTACGTTTTGTTTTTGTACCAATGATTATGCACCTATGAAGTAAATATGACTGAGCTGATAAGCTTTATTTCCAAGATTATGTAATAGATTCAATAGAGCTTACTTTTGAGAAGATATGTATAAGATGATAACATATAATTCTTGTATTTCTAAAGCATAAAAGAAATAAAATTAATAACCCATGCTATATGCTACATAGAAGTAAGCATGCAATGGGGTACTCCCAAGGCTCTGTTTTAGGCCGAGTATTTTTCAAGATCTTCATCAATGATTTGGATGAAGGAATAAATGGGGAACTCATCAAATATGCAGATGACACCAAAGCCAATACAGCATTAGGCTGCATTAACAGAAGGATAGAATCACAATCACGTGAAGGGTTAATACCACTTTATAATGCCTTGGTAAGGCCATGCTTGGAATACTGCATTCAATTTTGGTCACCATGATGTAAAAAAGTTGTTGAGACTCTAGAAAGAGTGCAGAGAAGAGCAACAAAGAGGATTAAGGGACTGGAGGCTAAAACATATATTGCTGGAATTGGGTACGTCTAATTTAATGAAAAGTAGGATGAGGAGTGACATGATAGCAGTCTTCCAATATCTCAGGGATTGCCACAAAGAAGGAGTCAAGTTATTCTTCAAATCACCAGAGGGCAGGACAAGAAGCAATGGATAGAAACTAATCAAGGAGACAAGCAACCTAGAAGTAAGAAGAAATTTCCTGACGGTTAGAACAATTAATCAGTGGAACAATTTGCCTCAGTGGAAGTTTTTAAGGTGAGATTGGACAACCATTTGTCTGAAATGGTAGAGGGTTTCCTGAATAGGGGGTTGGAGTAGATCTCCAAGGTCCCTTTCAACTCTCATATTTTATTCATTTCTATTCTATATTAAAGTTACTTTTTTAAATTTATCAAAAGGAAATGGCAATCTGATGCACACTGATTATTTCTGAGAAACAAATATACAAGTATGTTTATAATAAATAAATTGCTGTATCAGCAGGGGGAATAAGTTTAGAAAACTAGAATTTTATTTTTGTGCCTCTGCATGCATGATTTCATTGCTTCATTTCCTACTTTTAAAAATCTTTTCATAGGTGCGTAAACAGATACTGAAATGGATTGCATGTTAGCACATGATTTGCAAGAATTGAATCTACGAAGAGTAAGAAGGATTAGAGTCAGATGCATGTGCCACTGGCTGTTCAGCACACACAAGTTATCCTTGAGGATACATATTCACCCAACTGTATAATTATTTTTTTTAATTACTGAAAACACCCCATACACGCACCCTAACCACATACTAATGACTTCAAGTGCTCCTAAAATAGTGATGTTAGAAGTACTCCCCTTGTTTGCCTGTTTAGTGGTTTATAATTTGCCCGGATAACACAGCGAGCCAACTACATTATAGTACAACAGATAATGGCAATCAGTATTAAATACAGTGATTGAGACTTCAAAACAAACAAGAGATTATGTGGAAACCAAGCTATGAAGTTGCAACATGAAAAACTATTTTGTTCTGTTTAAGAATGTAATAGCTTTTGAATCAATCATGAAACTATTTGAACATTAGATGAGACATTGATTTAATAACTCTATTGACCAATAGTTCATGAAGATAGAGATGATCTAATATTCATGTAGAAATGGAATGCCCATTCTTTATCTTTCTCTGCATTTTAGATTTTTTTCCCCTTTGATATTCTGAGAACATTTTTTTTAATTACCACCCATCCTTGAGATAGAAACATTATTTTGCATCAAAGGAAGAACATTTTAATCCTGCATAGTGTTGCCATGATGGCAAACTATGTGAAACAACCACAAGAAGTAAAAGTGCATATTCTACCTGTCACCTGAGTTCCCATGCTCAGGGGCAGGAACTACCATTCCAGACAACTACCATTCCAGACCAATTCCTGTTTAAAATCTCTTTTATTTGTTTTCTTTTCTTTTATTACTTTAAATGTCATGGCTTCTGCCTGTGTCAAATTCTGTAAACTGTAATTTGAAAAGAATGTTGAGACTTTTTTGTTAGAAATCTTTGAACCTTCTCAGAATTACAGATTTCTGGAGAGGAAAGGGAGATGGTTAAACCACTGTGCACCTTGAAGTAAATATCTTGAAAGTGATCTACACTTTAATCTGATTCAAACTTTGTGGTAGGTATCTTCCAATACACAGTGCCTCTAATCAGTATTATTTGAAGTACATCACACTCAAGATCTGTTGGCAGAAATACAATATCTTCCTCTTTGTGACAGACTTTTTCTACACCAATTTCAGTTTAAATTGTTGCCTGAAATACTTTAATTCAGGGCTGGACCTTTGACCCTCAGGATGAAGTTAGATGAAATATGGGTTGGTTTAACTGATGTCATTTGAAGAGTGCCTCAGCAACCTAGAAGATTTTTGAGAGCTCTCATACCTTCACGGTGATGAAAATGCTGTTTAGTAATTATAAGCGATCATTAAACAGATTATGCAAACAATGGGATCTAATTGAGCTTCGTTTTGTTTTTAAACATATACCACCCACTTTGTCATCTTTTTTCTGAGTCAAATTCAGTGTGCTTGTTCTAACATATAAATCCGGTCACAGTTCAGGACCTGCCTGACTAACTCTCCCTTTATATTATTACTTGGCACTTTCACTCATCTATTGACCATCCTTTGAAAGACCTAGCAAAGGAAGAAGCCTAGCTGGAATACATTCAGGCTAGGACTTTCTCTGCAGTGGCTTGTTGCTGTGAATTTCCCTCCCCATTGTCTTAACTTCTTGGGTTACTTTTTAAGTTATTTGAAAACGTGATTTTAGAACCTGGCATTTCTTTACTGAAACTCATTTATGCTTATACAAATGTTCCTTTTAATTGTGATGTAATTGGTTTTTATCATTTATTGATGGGTGTATTTATTTTCATGAGCATATTACTGTTTCATGTAAACTGACTTTGCCAGGAGCATGTGAGTATATATTTAAAACATAAAGAAATAAATGATACATACATAGATGTATATAAAAAAATTTTTCCTCAGAGGCCAAGATTGATTTAGGAGTAAGCAGTCCTGAAAAAATGGTTGCAAAATTCAAATGGCAATCAAAGCTAACCAGTGTTATTCAGTGAAGATGCAATAATTATATTATTTTTACCAAAATCTTATTTTTCTTTTTTCTACAATGTTCTCATTAGTCTTAATTGGTTATCAACAATGAAAGATAGCTATGTAGTCTATGCATATCACTATTGAATGTTTCTTTAAAAAATACTTCTAGTACAAACAAATTAAACCAGGTGATGTCTTGAGAGCCAATTCAGAGGTTTACAGCTTTTTATGAAAATATTTTGCTTTTGATTATGCTCAGTCTGTGACTAAACTTGGACATTGATAGTGTTTATCAGATGCTGAAGAATCAGTAAGATGCACTGTGAAAAATATGATGCACATTCTCTGAATTTTGAATAAATAATGGTTGATGATCACATTAAATTGGACAGCTCTTATTATTAGAGACCATATTTAAAAGCTTAATAACATGTGGATTAAAAATACAAGTCTATGCTATGAAAACAGGAAAAAGCATTGTGCAACATATGGAAAGTTCCAAATTAAGCAGATGAGATATAGATAAGTTTTAAATTGCTAGCATTTAAAAAGAAAAGATCCAGTCTTTCTACCATTTGTAAGGATTCCCTTCAATTACTGCTTTAGAGAGCTTCACAGAGATAGTTTAGTCCATTCATGTCCTATTTCATGTCTCCTTTGTTTAGATGCTTCTGTCATGTTGCTATGTAGCATAATGCCTTGCTGAAAAGCACAGCTCCAATTCCAGGTTTGCATCATTTTAAATACCCTGATCTTAAATACCTCCAGGTCCACTTATATTCAATTTTTTTAACAAGTGGGAAGGGTTGAGTGAAGCCTAAATGGATCACTACTGGTTTTAGAATGTTGTCGCCAATTTGGCCACACACACACACAGCCTCCTTTAAGGAACAGAAGTTATTAAGGAACTTCATATGTTTCCCTGCTTCATATTTGGGGAAAGGGGAAACATAGGGGAAAGATCCTGGACTAGATCTGGGTTCTCAGATGTAGCCCCCTTCTCAACTGCATATGATCTGAAGAAATATGAGAATGTGAATAGAAGGAATGCTAACTTTCTGCTGAGATGGATATTTCATGGCAACAAATTATATTCATTCTCTAGGAACATTGTGGCCAGTGCAAGCAACAAGTCAGGCAACCCTTCCTTTGCCACCATGGCCATTCATTGCCAACAATCCAAAGGGGCATGCAGAATTAATATTTGTAGCATTCTGTTCGTAAATGCCTGAAAAGTCTGATGCAGGAAAGAAATGTTAATAAGAAATGCAAGATTCCAGGATACAGTGGATAGTTCTGATGGGGAACATCTGGTCAAATGTTTGATAGAAGAAGTGTAATAGGATCAGGAGGCTCAGTGGCTGCTCAGTTTTATTTTCTAAATACACTACCTACCTTTGCTGAACTTCTGATGCTGGGTAGCCCTGGTTAAAGTAGCAAAGAGAAGGCAAGTCAATGTGCTGTTAGCCATAGCTGTTGGTTGGAATGGAAAGGTCTGAAAGCATGCACTGCCAAACTGGAAATGCCAGTTAGCACAGCTCCAATGGGCATTAGCAATAGTGAGCTTCGTTATTTTGCTTGTAGCTATTTGTATTTGTTGGTGAAGGTGTCAATCATGTTCCAGCTAGCCATTCTACAATCTCTGTGATTTTTTTTTTAACTCTTCCTAGCACATGCTCAGTCTACTTACTCAATCAAGCTTGCATTCTCAGCTGGGTGGCCTATGGAAGAAAGTTTAAAGCAGAAAGCTAAAATCCCACCACAACATAAAAAGACAATATGTAGGACTTGCCATAATGAGCCATTTAGTTAACAGCTGGGTTTAAGGAGGCCTTCTTCTCCATCATTACACTGAAGCTCAGGCAGCCGGAAAATGTTTGTAACAAGAATAGCAGGCAAAACTTATGCATCTGTCTTAATGCTTTAATGAAAACTGTGCAGGCAGTCATGGGTGATTCTTGCCCTGACTAGTACGTTTTGAACATTCACTGCTATCTCTGTTTAGTTACATGGTTTTGTTGCCACAATACCAGAATTGCCCTGAAAATCTTTGGCTGTGGGATACACTTGAAATGAATGGTTTTGTTCCCCAATTATGAATATTTACACAAACACATATACACTGACTGTTATTTAAGTGAGTAACAAGTGTTCAAACATTGTAATTAATAACAGAACACAATGCACCAGTAGTATATAATCACTGGGTAGGAACTCTGCTGAAGGATTTACTACAACCTCTTTATGCCCCCCAAATGTATATAAATACACTCTGACAAAAATAATATAAAGTGATTTATACATTTATCAGATTTGTAACTGTATACACACATATGAATTTATATAAATTATTTATACAAAGCTAAATGGGGCTTTAGACTATGTTTCTCTTTCCACAGATAGGAAAGGATGTTGCCCCCTTGCTGGAGAAACTGAACCTTTCACTCCTAATTTATGTATTTTCAACTTTCCATTTTAAACCATCTGACACAAGGAAAACCCTGGTTTATTTCAGGCTTGTCTTTTGATTTAGAGCTGGTTGTGGTTGTTTCTGACATTCTTTCCATTAAAAGTAATACCTTATTACTGTTACAAATCTTTAAAAAACTACTACTTCATGGCTTTTGAATTGAGAAATCTTACAACTTATTATGGATCATAATCTCGCATCATCATTAAACACATAGTTATATTTTAAACACAACATCAAGAGGAAAGAGAGTGAGAGGAAGGAAGGAAGGAAGGAAAAATCTATAGAAATTTCCTATGCATAAGTAATATGAGTTTGTACGAGGGTGATATCACCATATTTTCACTTTCTGCAGTATAAAATGTACATAAAATGTAGAATGTGCGTAAAATGATCTGATGGACTGAATGAAGACTATCAAGAAAAAAAGCATGCATGTTATGTTCTTTTTGCAGGTTTCTCTCTCGCTATGTCGTTTTGCAAAGCAGCTTTGGCAGAAAAAAAGTATTTTCAAAGATCATATATCAGACATCTGTAACAAATATTTAGTGTACGAATTAATGACACTGGCCATAAATATTTATTTTTCCTCAGAATGTAAATATGTAAGTGCCTTTATGCTGAAGTCTTTAAGAAAGTTACATTGGGTGGAACAATCAGTATTTTAAAGTACCATAAATCAGTTTTCTAGTCTAAACTTGCATACAATAAATCAATGACACTGGCCGTAAATGTTTTTCCACATTGAATGTAAATACAGGAACCCTTTATTATTCACTAAATCACTTCTGCAACAATCCATGCAGGTCAGCAAAGCCCAATTTAATTTTCTCTAACATAATTGTCATTTCCTGTAGGCATTATAGGAGATGTTGAAAACTGATTGTGATCCACCTTAAGTATACCCAATTTGGGCTGCAAAATTCCAAATACAGGAAAGAGAGATATACCAAAGCAACTTTTATCTGGCTAGAATAATACAGTAGTCCTTGACTTACAACAGTTCATTTAGTGAGCATTCAAAGTTACAAGTTACTGAAAAAAGTGACTTATAACCATATTTCATATATATGACCACTGCAGCATCCCCATGGTCACATGATTTACATTCATGTGGCAAATATGGCAAGAAAACTCATAAAAATGGACAAAAACTCAACAAATTACTTCCTTAGCAACATAAATTTTGGGGTCAATTGTGGACCTAAGTTGAGGACTACCTGTATTGAAAGGGTACCACAGATAGTTCATTTTTCAGCTATACATGTTCACTGCAAAATGCAAGTCTTTGGATCAGTCAGTCTTCCTGAAGCATTATTTAAGTTAAACCAAATATATTATGCATGGTAACAAAACATTACCACATATGAACCTCAGAGACCACCAAACTCATAGTTTTAAATCCTGGGGACCACTAATATGAATTATGAATGTTGACTGACGGTAGCTTGCTGACATTGGGGGGGGGGGGGGAGAGAGAGATCTGATNGGGGGGGGGGGGGAGAGAGAGAGATCTGATCTAACTTCTCTTTCTCTCCCTTTCTCTCTCTCTCACACACACACAAACAAAGACACAGAGGCAGGGGTGGGATTCAAATTTCTTAACAACCAGTTCTGTGGGCGTGGCTAATTTGTCTTGGTGGTCAAGTGACTGGCTGGACATGGCTTGTATGTAAATATCATAAATATTTATGTAAATATTACTTTTTTATTAAAAAAGAGCAACTTTTACCCAAAATGAGGCAAAACAGGCAGGTAGATTGAGTTGCTTATAGAATCAGATTCATTCAGAGATCTGTGAGATTGGCTACCTGGGCCTGTCACATAAAATTTGCTTGCAAGCAAACTCACAAAATTAGCTCACAAAACATACCATGGATGTCAATATTGAATTTTTTATTTTAAAAAGAGCAACTTTTACCCAATATCAGGTTGAGCAGGCAGGCAGATTGAGTTGCTCACAGAATTAGATTCATTCAGAGATCTATCTTTCTACCATCAGCTAGCTGAGTCTGTACTGCTTCAGTCCTAAGGACGGTTCGGCTCTGCAGAGCTGAAGATCTAGATTAGCTAGAAAGCAAGAAATCCAATGATTTCCTGCTTTCTAGCTAATCTAAATCTCCCAGCATAGCAGAACAGCTGATGGTCGGAGAAAGGAAAAATAGCAATTTAACAGGTTAGGAGTGAGTGGGCAGGGAAGGTTCCCAGGGGTCATGTGGGAAGCACAGTCTTGTGTTCCTGCACAGCCTGGATTAATTGCTTTGGGGGGTGGTATGGGAAGCATGCTATTCTCAATGAGTGATAAACCTGCATTCCATGAATTTATTCAATTTTCTTCTAAAGCTATCCAAAATACGATCCATACCATAGCTGAGTATTCATAAAAAATGTATGAAATAGGACATTTTTTTTCTTTTAAATCTTTCAATTCAGTTAGATGGCTTCTGGTCCTACTGTATTGAGAGAAGTGAAAATTCCTATTTTATTCATGTCATACATGAATTTATGTATCTGAGTTATGATCCTCTTTTCTTAAAAGGGTTTTTTTCAAGATCCCTGATCATTTTTATTGTAATTTTTTA
This sequence comes from Laticauda laticaudata, assembly GCA_004320025.1. Taxonomy (NCBI): domain Eukaryota; kingdom Metazoa; phylum Chordata; class Lepidosauria; order Squamata; family Elapidae; genus Laticauda; species Laticauda laticaudata. The sequence goes on from BHFT01014076.1 coordinate 59,838, forward strand.
CAGTTATATTTCCCCATGTACACAATATTGTAGGTGGTTATAGCGTGGATTTTTACAACAGCATTTCAGTATTGGCAAGTTTATTTTCAGTCTCTTTCTCAATGGTACCTAGGGTGGAATATATCTTTTTCATAACTATTTTGTCAACCCTTGCTTATCAAGTGGCCAGTTTTAAGTTTCTGAGTGTTACCATAAAAGAGGACCTGATCTGGGGTGCTCACATTGCAGCACTGGTCAAAAGGGCCCAGCAGAGATTATACTACCTGAGACTTCTCAGAAAACAACGGAATGAAAAACTGCTGGTGACCTTCTACCGCTGCACCATAGAGAGTATCTTAACTTACTGCACCTGTGTATGGTTTGCCAATTGCACAGTGGCAGATAGGAAAGCACTCCAGAGGGTTAACGTCATTGCCCAGAAGACCATTGGTTGCCCTCTCTCCTCTTTGGAAGAGCTTTATAGCTCCCATTACCTTAAGAAAGTTCAAAACATTCTCAAATATCCATCTCATCTTGGGCATCTTTTTTTTTGAACTGGCAGATAGTACAGGATAATAAAAACAAGGACAAGTAGGCTGAAAAACAGCTTCTATCCCAGGGCAGTAACCCTATTGAATTCTACTGTAAAGTGCAATATTAATGCAATATCAAGGATTTTCAATTCAATGTGTAGAATGTGAAGGATGTGTGTTTGTGTTTATTTTCATAGTCATAATGTACCCTGAAGATAATATACCATAATGAGCCCAATATATTTTTGTCCTGGTTAGTTACAGAAAGTGTTAGTTTTACTCAGTATTGTATGTGGCTTTTTGCTCCAATGCTTATCACTTTAAATGTACTTAAACGGAGCTTCATTTGCATTCCATTGATCATTCTTTCAATTTAAGGAATCTTTTTTATGTGCCCCCGCCCCTTTGAAGAGTTTGATATTATCTACAGACTTAGACAGCTGAATGCTTGCTTATTCATAAATCAAGATAATTTATGAACAAATTAAAAAACACCAGTTTTTAGAAATGTCCCTAAAGGAGCCTAGTTGTTATTCTTTATTTATTCCAATTCTTTGCTTTCTGCTTTTTAAAAACTAGTTAGCAATTCATTTAAAAAAACATGTTCCTCTTATCCCATAACCTCAAAAACCTTTGATGAGGCACTTAGTCGAAGTACTTTCCAAGTCCAAGTATACAGTGTTGACAGGGTCATCTCTATCCAATGTACTTGCTGCTATTGTTAAAGAAAAATTCCAGGAGATTGGTAAAGGCAGGATTTGTCATTGTAAAATCCACACATATATTCCTCTATATGCTTAGTATTTTTTTTTACAACTATATCCACAATTTCCCCCAAACAGAAGTGTGCACCCTATACCTTCCTAGATTTCCTGTAGATTCACTTTTTAAAAATGGTATCATGTTGGTTACCTTACATCTCTTTGGCACCGAACCTGATAGGGAGAGCAAGTTACTAGTTTTACATGTGAAGTGTGTTAAGTTGAGCTGAGTGGATGACATCAGGAACTCCTGATATATTCTGTCAAGATGTTATAGAGTATTGTTGCTCATTGTTGAGTGGCTGAGAAAGTCAGCTTGGCCTCAGCTATATCTTTTCTAAGAAAGACAGATGTAAATAATTCAGTCAATTCCTGAGCAATCTTTACATCCTCCTTGACAATCACTTTCACTCTTTTTTTTCATTCAAGCCAGATGCTTCCTGGCTGTTTTCTGCTTCAAATATAAGTATTCAAATAACTTCTTATTGTCTCCATTTTATTGCCAGAGACTTTTTAACTTGATGATGATTTCTTGTTACTTTTTCTGTAAAAAATGTGTGCTGCTTTTTGTTCTCCCTGGAACTTTCTTGTTATGGCCAGCTACTTTTCCATTGTTGTTGGCTCCAAGATATAACACAATGATTGTTTAATCTCCAGCACAATATTTTATAGCACCTGGTGTCTGCAACTTTTCCACTATGCAAGCAAGCCATTATGAAGTCTCTATACCAGCCACAAACTCACCTCTTTATGTTTCTAATCTTTCCATTGCTTACAGTCAAAAAGCCTTCTTCCTCATCCCTTCTTAACATCTAAGGAATGGATTCTTCCTACATCATAATCTTCCTCATCTTTTAAATAATATACTCTCATCTGAGATCTTCTTATCTGAGAACATCTCTAACTCTAACCTTGGTTTCAAAGGACCAGACTTTCTCCGTGAGAGTCAGGAACTCGCTATATCCAGGCATAAGCTCATGGGTTGTGCCAAGTGGGCAAACAGCACTTTTGCTCTTTCTGGCTTTCTATTTTCATGCAAGCAATGCTATTGGTTTTCCTCTTCTTTTGCAATTGTCTGACCTAACATATAACCTTGTCTTCCTCACAAAATTGCTAAATTTGTTTTATGCTTATTTTTGGGGAAGTAGGAGTATGTGTTGAGGCACATGCAGACCTCTGAAGTAGACTTCTTCACTTGCAACTTCAAGGCTGACATACCGTCATGTCTGTTATAAATATATTCATTATTCAGCAAAACATATCTCTGCATGAAATAAAGATTTTTTTTAAAAAAATGTTATCTCCAATAAGAAGGAAAGGAAGGACTTGCAGAAAGTTCTTTTTATAGATCATTCAGCTGAAACTTTAGAAGAAAAGTTTTATTACTGCAGCAGTTTCAATGTACTAGTGTTAATTTCAGAAAACATATTAACAAAGAAGAACACCTGTAAGAAAGCTGAACCAAAAGATCAAGCAAGGCATCAAAAACCAGGTGAATGTCACATCTTCAAGGTTAAGACTTACATGTTATCCAGCCATGCAGGGAAAAGCAAAAAGAGCAACATGGAAAGAGACATCTAGAGATCTATAAATAACTTATGCAGCCATCTATTTCATAAATCCAAAGTAAAAAGATGGTCACAACGTAGTGGCCGACTAAAGATGTAGCGGCATAATCTCCTTTTATAAACTTTCAGACCCATAGAGCTAATTGGGGGCAATGGCTGGTTTCTTTAGGCAACCCATTTTTCCCTCTAGCTAAATAGGTGGATTTTTGTGACTTACCTATATCTGTGCAGCAACACACCAGCCATACTCCTGAAAAAGTGCCCTGTGCTTTAACCATTACAAGGCAATGATTTCCCACAAGTATCTTACTGATAGTTTCACATTGGCTTTTTTAAATGGTTATACTTGGGCTTCTAACCTCGAAGTAGGCAAGGCTGCTAAAATTTTAGAGGTTTTTTTTTTCTTCATACATATGTTAGCTCATTCCCATCTGTGCTGTTAATTAGTTCCTGACTGTAGGTTAAATGTAGGACATGTTGTCAGGAGCCTAAGGTGGAATGGCCAGACCTCCTGCTATTGCAATATGGCCCATTTTTAATTCTTCCCTTCCAATTCAAGTTCATAATTTATAGGCACGCAAGCAAAACCACTATATTAGCTTTGGAACAAGAGGAGGGCTGTTTAATAAGTTTCATTTCTCCTGCCAAAGGGATACATAGTCTTTTTAAATGCAGATTTCCTGCTCCATGCACACACACACACACACACACACAGAGAGAGAGAGAGATTTAAAATGCAGGTTCACTCACTCTCTCTTTGCTTCCCCCCTAGTTACATCATATACTGCAAAATTATTAAGGACAGGAAAATACTATGTGCATGAGGACAAACTATTGTACGCATAAATGTTACTGGAGGACATAAAACATGCTTTCCCATAATTGTGCCAGCAGCTTGACAAGAGTTTGAGGGTCACCCTCAGCTTAAAATGAAGAAGTGACAGTGCTTGTGATAACGCCCAAATAAGAATTATGTGCTTAATAAAAAAAGCCATTGTATTATGGATAGAGTATATTGGTCATTCCAAAAAATTTCAAATTCTTATACAAGAAATGGCAAGTTTATCTTCTACCAATACTATAACTTTGAATGTGTTTTACATACAAGGCAGATGACTGAGTATTTATGGACATAATATGGTGGGCTGGGAAACAATTTAACAAACCCCCTGATATTTTCCATTCCCCATAGAAGTCCATTTACAGGAAAGAAGCAATTGGTTGGATTTGCTTAAATATTTTTGGATATATATGAAACATTATATAAAATGAGTTCTATATTGTAAAAAATGTAACATTGCAAGCCTAAGTTAACTCATGGGGGCAGGGAAACTAAGCAATTCAATAGCAATAGCACTTTGACTTATATATCACTTCACAATGCTTTACAGCCCTCTCTAAGAGGTTTACAGAGTCAGCATTTGTCCCCAACAATCTGGCTCCTCATTTTACCCATCTTGGAAGGATGGAAGGCTGAGTCAACCTTGAGCCTGGTGAGATTCAAACTGCCAAATTGCAGACAGCCAGCCAGCCAGCAGTCAGCAGAAGTAGCCTGCAGTACTGCACTTTAACCACTGTGCCATTGTGGCTCTTTCACTGGGTCTTTTGAGTAAATATATAGTTTGTTGCTTGGCTATGAAATCCAGCATGTATTTTTGCTTTACTGTGCAGTATATAATTCTGATAAAAGGCAATTAATAGATTTTTGAAACAAGTTGATTTGCATACTTTATAAACCTTATTTTTCAACAGAAATGGATTTGTTCTTATTAGATACATACATAGATTTTGATTTCTAGATTAATAAAAGTGTATTTCAACTACTCCTTTGCAAAGATTGTAGTATCCTTCACTATGGGCCTCTATAATTTTTGTACAAAATCCCTTACTGAATTTGTTCTGCATTGACCTTATGGCAGAATTTTGTGGTGTGGACTCAAGAAATGAACTTTAGCTTCAAAGCCCACTCTTACAAAAAAAAAAAAAAAANAAGCCCACTCTTAAAAAAAAAAAAAAAAATGAGACTACATCCTTACTTCACTTTTTTCTCTTCTGATAGTGACATAAAGCATGATCAGCATTTGGACATTAACAAAAAGACTTGACTAAGAAAGCCAAGAATGACATATTTGGTCTTTGAAAGTTAGATTATGCATATTTTATCTCTAACATTGCATTCCCAACTTTAGGTGATTGAAATAATACAGAGCATCATAATCATTGTAATAGAACCTAAATATGACTCATTGCATATTTAAAGAGCAAAATTGCATGATCACAAAATACATAAAAAGTAGATAACAAGACAATTATGTTTCATACACAGGTTTTTTTTAATAAAGCAAGAAATGTATGCAGAAATAATTTGCAGAAGAACACAAGAAGAGAGTAGGATAGTGATGGTAACAGCTTTTGCTACATTTTACAACTCTGTTTAATAATTGGGTTCAAACTAGTAGGATTTGTTTCGGAGTAGTTTGGTTTATCTTGTTTTTGAAAGAAACGATGGCAAGTTGAATCAATTAACAATTAGGATTATCTTTTCAATCAATTTACCAATTTAAAACCCCACAGGAATAGACAAAAAAATATTCACTGATTTTCTCCCACCTGCATCCACTGGTACATAGCACAATCAATTTCAGAGCCTCAAAGTGAATGAATTCTCATACAATTTGGATCCCATGGAACTGGATAACAAACCACATTACACCTTCTGCAACCTGATTCTTATTATGGTCTGATAAAATAATATTCTGATATTCCATTTTTGCCCCAGAAAGCACTGATTCAACTGTTCAATTTCTTAGAAGCAATTACTCTAATAAAAATAAATGGTCATTAAATAAACTCTATGTTTGCCCTTCTTTCATTATTCTTGGGTATCATCTACTATTTATTAGAGTTGTACTAAAATTTTCCCCTATTGCATTAAAACATACTACAGTATCCACTTTGAACTTTTTGTAGCAGAAAGCGGGAAACAGGAAATAAACTGAATGAACTAAAATGAGGTAGGCAACAGAGAGGAAGGCTTAAAAACAAACAAAATAAAAAAAATAAAAAATGCATAAAATTACTGACAAAGAGCAAGGAAACTGAGATAGCTTGTACAGAATGTAGAAGTAAGATGGCATTCTTCCTTTAAACTTAAAAAGGTAGGAGGAGTAAGAGGCATACTCTAATAATATGATGCTCTACACTAGTACAAAAAGCATAACTGGAGTATTAAATATACTCCCTCTACAATTATGGCAATTATATTTTGCAGTCTAGTGCAACAATCACCAGGTAAATTTCTGTTTATGAGTTAGATATTAAAGAGTTAAAAAGTCAGTTCAAGAATCTTTTCAAGCTGTTGCCTTCAGAAGAGCCTGCATTAATTCAATTTTCTAGAAGTCTTATCTTTTGTAATGAATCTTCTTCAAGGATTAAGATACATAAAGGACAAATCTAACAATGATAACTAGAGAAAAAAACTCTGAAGAATCCTGGGAATTTTAATATCATGTAACATTTTTTATGTCACAACTATTATGCTGGAAAAAAGGAGATTTGGGAAAGAAGAAAAATGTTCTGCATAAAAAGATAGGAGTAGAGTCCAACACCTGGACTGGATATATGCTACCTCCAAGATATAGATTTTGCATTTGCTTGCCTCCAAATCCTATAAACTTGTGTACCTCAAAAGCAGATTTTTCTCTCCAAGTTTCTGCAATTAAGGTTTATGACTTTAGGTCTTTTGTTGAGATTATTTGCAAGCAACCTGCAGGCAAACCTAGTCAGGTATTAGGATGGTAATTTAGCAAAGAAGAGTTCCATAACTTGGCAAGGAGACAAAAGGAAGGCGTCTGAATCTATTGGATAATCAATTCTAGTGAATCAGATTATACTCTGGGATTGGCAAGATCTGAAAGTTATGATTATTTTCAGTCTGTCTGTTGGAATGAGAATGAGGGCAAGTTATGGCAAATGTCTAGGAAATAGGTGGGCACATAATCCTGAAAAGACTTAAAACATCTAAAATTATATTCATTTAATAGGTAGTTGATGCATCACTTCAACGACCAAAGTCCAAAATCAAGCTTCGATTTGGCAATAAACTCAAGCTCTTTGTGTGTCCATATTTCTCCTGTTAATGCTACTGATACCATGCCAGAAGGTAGAATATTTATACTCTTGGTTTCCCTTATGGAAATCATATGCACAATAGTAACAGTTTTAATCAATTTCTTTTCTAACTAGGAGAACAGCTGATGCAGGAGAGGAGATAGTGGGTGTGGAGTAGAGAATTCTTGGAAAGATAAGGACTCTACATATTTCTGATTCCAGATTGTAAACACTTTTAAAGCTATTTCCAAATTACCACTTGATTCTGCTCCTGAGAGAAGTGTTATTCATGCATTATTGCATAATATACACAGTATTCAAGAGATCAAAAATTATTCAGTTTGTAAGAGACAGAGATAATAAAGAGGCTTCTCTGATTTAGGCACTCTTTTTATTTTAATAATAAAAAACCTTTTCAGCAGCCATGGGCAATGTAATAAAGGGTCTTCAGTTTGGGGAGATGTTTACTAAATACCAAATTTCTGGTCCACCTTTTTATTTGTGAACTCCTAATAGCCTACAGTACATGAGGATTTTCTCCCATATAATCCTCATAACAACCACCTCTTGAGAAGGCTGAGTTGAAAATATGAGATTTTTTGTTAAACTTATGATTTAAACAGTGAGACGCCTAAGCTCACCCACTTAGTTGAATGGGACGTTGAATCCCATGGTTGAATGGGAAGTTGAATCTGTTCTCAAACAATCGAAGGCTTTTATGGTAAATAAGCCTCTCCTAAAACTAAGTTTCTTTCTTATTTGTCTTAGCCCGAAATTGGTGGAAAATTATGCCTCTATTAATTGGTAGTTCAGGGCAGTATTCTAATCATACAATTTCAAAGACACCCGACAGCTAGTGAAGAGGTTGCTTGGTTGCACTACACAATCTGAAAAATTCTTGTGATAAGGTTATCCATCTTTTTATATTGTAAGGTTTTTTTCTGTAGGGGCAGCATTTATATTCTTAGCTTTAGCTGTTTTAGGTAAGAGATTTATTTTTAAAAGCTTTGTTCCAAAAATCTGTGGTTTACTAATGAAACCTTGGTTTATTACATCAATAACTGATATGTTGAAATTTGTCAGTCAGATTATGTTTATTCAATGGGGTTGCAATAGTATAGTATAGTGGTATAGGTGGGTGAATAGTGGGTGTTGACGGGAGGATGTATAACATATATTTGTGTGTCAAGGTTATCACCATCATCTGGAATATTAACCTTATTTACTAGGCCCATGATGGCAAACCTATGGCACATGTGCCAGAAGTGGCACACAGAGCCATCTCTCCAGGCATGTCAGCTATCAGCCATTGGTCTTTTGGGTTCTATGTGAGCTGGTCTTCATGCATGTGGGAGTGCTGGAAACTGAAAGAGCAGCTCCTGGGCGAGCACACACATGCTGGGAAGCTAAGCTTCCAAGTACACACATGCACACTGGCCATCTGGTCTTCTGGCATGCATGTGAGCCAGAAACCAAAAGACCAGGTGGCCGGCACATATGCATGCACCGGAAACTGGAAGCTCAGCTTCCCGGCACACATGTGTGCTGAGGAGCTGCTCTTCTGGTTTCCGGCGCTCCTCCCCCACATGTATGCATGCTCCCGTTTTGGCACTTGGTGCCAAAAAGGTTCGCCAACACTGTACTAGGCTATACTATGCCACAATAGTTTCTGATCTCATTGTGAAGATTTTTTTTTCTTTTTATTATGTTAAACCTTTATTTTTCATGATAGAAAGTTCAAGACTAACTGGAGAAAATACAAATTAAATCTGGAATTCATATTGATGTGCTATCAGCATTCATGGTGCAGTACTTCAGTGGAAACAACAAGACAGAAGAAGCAGAAACAAGAGTAAATAAAGAAACAATATGGGATTGTTTCATTGACAAGGCTTAGACTTAGTGATGGAAGAGTATGGGAATATCAAAGGGGATGGGATGAGCACAACTATATTTGTTTGGTGTTGCTTAGACTTTGTGACTGTAAAAGGTCTTTATACTGCTGTTCCACATAATAAGCATTTGTCCATTTGGAGAAAATATGTTTCCAAAATAAAAGATTTCCACTTGAGGCCAGGGAGAGGGGGAGCTGTACTCAGATGCTTCATGAAAATGGGCACTTTATCTCCATCCTTCTCTTTTCATATCCCCAGGAGTTTGAAAAACTAGTAAGCATATTTATAGACTAAACTGTAGTTAATAAAAATAGAAAAAATAGATTTGGTATTATTGGTTTTGCAATGGCCTGTTCTAACCATGAAGAAAGACACTGGGAATTAGTTTATAAAGGCACACAAACCTTAGCTCTTTTTTAATCTTATTAATTTACTAAGCTTGGTTTTTAAGTTCTTGTGTAAATGAGAAAGTGGCAACAAATTCTGGGGCAACAAAATTTGGGTGTAGAGTACAGAACCAAAAGCAGAATGACAAATCAGCATTTGAGAAGGATTAGAATGGAAACTCTGTATTTTCCACTGAGCAGAAGTTCTGGAGAATGTAAAATATGAAAGAAAATGAGGTGTGGTGCCTGGAAGTTAGATATGTATGAAACAACCATAAATATAGCAGGAGCATTTCTGCTTTAACATCCTCCTAAGCTTCCTTTCCCATATTTCTTTTTAATTATTTAAATAGGAAGCAATGTCTTTAAAAGCTTTTGTACTGATAGTGCTTTCACCATGAAATCTAGGTCTTCAACACCCCAAAAATTTAATTTATAAATACTATCCCTTTGGGTGAAAGTAAAAAAATGTAAATAAGTGCTTCGTGAGCAATATTAGTCTTTGATATTTGAATGTTAAGATTCTGCTGAAAGCACGGAAAGATCCTTGTATTACCAAGCAACACTAGAAAAATATAGCCATGCTGTGCTTTGTGATACAATTGCTCTGACATATTATTTTTGATGAGCTTGTCTAAAGCTCTTCTTTCTTTAAGAGGCAGCTTGAAAGATAAGAACAGATGCTAGTTCTAAATGTATTACTAGTAGCAAGCATGAAGATAAACCGGGAGGGAAAAGATGTGCTACTAAAGTAGTATCACAATCAAATCCCGATGTAACACTAATGGCAAATTGTCTAGAGATGTGTTAAGAAATCATATGTAGAGGATAACACAAAATGAGTGCTAATTGCTGCAGCAGTGGCTAACAGAATAAAAGACTTGGGCCTGAGATGAAAGCAGCATTGATTGCTCTATATCAGGCATCTTCAACCTGTGCCCAGGGTCACATGCAGCTCTGGACAGGTAGTAACACAGCCCCAATATACTGTAAACTTTTAACATTATTATGGGATTTTACATTATAAAACTATATATTTTATATGCAGCTCAAGACTATTTTTCTTCATTCAATATGGCCCAGGCAAGCCAAAAGGTTGGATGCCCATATTCTAGATATTTTGTGGGGCCTAAGTGAGAGGAGTATACTTTTTGTCCTTCAATATGGACAGTCAAGATATTGATGCTTATGAGTTGAAGGCTTGGATCACTGGACTGCAGTGGTTCCATTCTTTCCTAAGGGGCTGTTAATAGTCATAAATGAAAAGATTTTGCCCCAGATCTTTTGGGGCTTTCCCACATATTTTTAAAAGGTATCCATGAAGTTTTTAGGAAATGTTTACTATTAGGTACAGTATGATCAGTACACTGGTAGTGCCCAGTTGTACTCTATACCACATGGAACATGCTATTAATGTCTTGACCCAGTACATGGAAACTGTTATGTTGAATGGAGAAAAACAGTCTGAAGCTGAATCAAACCAAGATGGATTTGCTGTTTGTGTATCAATGTTCTCTGTCAAAGCCACTGTTTCTCTTGATGGCCAAACATGAAGAAACAAATATGACTCTGGGCTACTTCTAGCTGACCTGCTAGGTGAGGAGACCATTTGCCTAACTTTACCTTGTGTACCAGTTGCAGATCTATCTGGCATGAGCAGACCTTGCTACTCATACTTTTATCATGATTACCTTGGACTAGCAGCTATTAACTGAAACTTGGCACTGATAACATGTTACACCTCTGCTCCAAGCAATACATTGGGTTCCAATAAGCTTCTGGGTGTAATTCAATGTACTGCATTTGACCTCTATTACGTGGCTTAGCACCTGAATACCAGCAGATCCACCTTCTTCTGTAGTACTTGTACCAGGGTACTCCAGTACATGTAACTCCACCTTCATGGAATGGCTGAGCTGCAGAGACACTGCTTTTCATTAGCAATGATTGCTCTTTAAAACAACCTCCTGATGAATATCGGAATGACACCCATCTTGATTTCCTACAGGCAAACACTCAAAATGGTGTTCTTCCATACCGCATTTATAGACTGATTTGAAGTATCTGGTCTGAATGCATGAATTATTGAGGCATTATTATGAGTCATTAGATTGAATTTGTAATTTTGTCTCTTAGCATGGGCATTTTATGTATTTATTTGATTCTTTAGCATGGATGCTTTACGTCTTAAAGATTTGGGCTAGCTATTATTCCATTTTCAAACACAATTCTGATGAATAAAGCTAATTTGCAATCATATTTATCTCTTGGACAGTAACTCCCCCAGAGTCAACAATATACACTTCATTAGATATATCAGATTTGTCCTACAAATTGGCTTTTAATAGGATATTTAGTCCAATATAATTTAACACACATTAAAAAATCTTCCTTCCCCCAATATTAAAAGGAAGGATAAAGACACGGAATTTTTTGCTTTGGCACTCTTTGCTATTTTGGGAAATAATTCAAACACAGACATATTTGGCTTAGCTTCAGGTGAAACCTGACTGGTAGCTTTTGTTTTGGATATTATTTTTTTCCTTGACTGTGGATTCTTATATTTTCTCATTATAACAGATGGTTTATAATAAATTATTACATTCAGTATCATGAAAACACAGGCTTGATAAAAATATGCAAGTAAACAAACTACAATATAACTTCCAGTTCCACTTGGATCTTTACAATACAGTAATTAAATACTAAACTGATAAGGCATTGAATATTATACTGCCTAACAAAATTAAACAAATGATTTATGGAGATTCTCAGTCAACCAAGTCATAGTTGTCCCAAAGATGCTTTTTCCTTGAAGACATTTCGCTTCTCATCCAAGAAGAACTGAAGAAGCTTCTTGGATGAGAAGCGAAAATGTCTTCAAGGAAAAACAAAGAAAGCCCAGCTGCCTTTTATAACAGCACCCTTGGGATGAATAAATAATCAGAAGAAAGAATGAAACAAGTACTATTTTTTGCCCAAGTAGATTTAGAAATCCCATTTTTATAACTATTTTAGTTACTGTATGTATGTACTGTCTGTACAATGTATGTACAGTTATGTACTGTCTGCACCTAATGCTTTCTCCAGTTCCTTATATGATTAAATATAAAATCCAATGTAATAAAACTTGGCTAGAGTCCTACTGATCATAATAAATTTCTTTAGTTCTACTGAAATTAGTGGTCAAATTAGTTATGGCTAACATTAAATGTGATAAAAGTATACTAACTTCCTCTAATCCCAACTCAGTAATTTGTAGCAATTAAAATTTATTGAAGCATTGAATTTCTTAGGAAAATCAAATAGTTCCAAAGACTGCTTTTATGGTACTATTTAACAACTTATATAAGTTGTTTTAGCTGCTGAGGAGAACATGCAACATTAAACTCTAGAATTTAAACTTCACTACTTTAAATGATTTGTGATTTAGCATCTCCATTTTTTTTTAAAAAAGTACATAAATTATCAGTTAAATAACTGTTGGTACTTAATTCATAGCTGAATTAAGCTCCTTTCGATGACAACAACAAGCTCTGCTTCTAAACAAGAGATTATCCTTTTCCGCCACATAGTCTGGTATGAAATATGTAAGCAGTGGAAAAACAAGGCTGTTTTAACAATAACAGTATTTCATTTTTGTCATGACTGGTTTTAAAAGTAATCATACCCAGTATAATGATTTTTCTTGCTTTTTTTTGTTAGTTCTTTATATGGTCAAAGATACATTTTGGCAACACTGAAACTAGACCATAAACTTTCAAGAATGTTCCTGATTTAGTGCATGGTATCCCATTAGCGAATCCACCAACTATTTTGGTGATATGAAGCAGTCATTATTAATACTTATGGTAAAGTTATGGGTCTTGTTATATATAACAGCAAAGGCATGGTCAACTGTTCATTGAGACTCTGAGCATGGTTCCATAGGGGGAAAAGTTGCAGTTTGTTTTTAGAATGATTGGATTTTTCAAAGTCGCCTCTTTGCAATTAATTCGAAAATGAATTAGATACTCCCATTTTCTTCCTGTTGATTTGATTCACTCCTCACAACAGGGCAACCATAGATGTCAGATGTTCTCTATTAGATCAAGATTGACTGTCATCCCTGAGCCAAGAAACAGGATAAGGAGCTAAAATTGCAAAGGTCTTAAAGTTGACTTAATTTTCCAACATTTTTGCCCTGCATCTTGACCAAAAGACAAAGGAGTACCAAATTGTTTCAGTATATCTCACTTGATGCAACAACATGCAGGTACTTGTCACCACACAGGTAGTCCTTGATTTATGACTACAATTGAGCTACAAATTTCCCTTGCTGAGCAAGACAGCTGTTATATGAGTTTTTCTCCATTTTACGACCTTTCATGCCATAGTTAAGTGAACCTCAGCAGCTGTTAAATGAGTTGTTCAGTAAATCTGACTCCCCCCATTGATTTTGCTTGTCAGAAGGTTGCAAAAGGCGATCACATGACCATGAAGCATGCAACCATCATAAATACAAACCAGTTGCCAAGTGTCTGAATTTTGATCATGTGACCATGAGGATGCTGCAATGGTCGTAAGTGTGAAAAATGGTCCAAAGTCACTTTTTTCAGTGCTGTTGTAGCTTCAAGAGTTATGAGCCTAAAGAGCCACAGTGGCACATTGGTTAGAATGCAGTACCGCAGGCTACTTCTGACTGCTGGCTGCCTACAGTTTGGCAATTTGAATCTTACCAGACTCAAGGTTGACTAAGACTTCCATCCTTCCGAGGTGGGTAAAATGAGGACCCAGATTGTTGGAGGCAATATGTAAACTGCTTAAAGAGGGCTGTAAAAGCACTGTGAAGCAGTATATAAGTCTGAGTGCCATTGCGACTGCTATTCAAACATTCACAAACAAATGGGTGTAAATCGAGGACTGTCTACGCTGTAGTACAATTCACCAGCAAAAGAAGCAGAAGACCATGTCCACTGGTGTGAATTGACAAAGACTTTCAAGCCTTTGCCTGGGGTGACTGGCTTAAACACCAGGAGTTAAACTTATCTATTTTATTATTCAGCATAATGGGTGTTGGTAAATTTACCTGAGAATGCCCTTTCTATAGATGCTGCTCAAGAGGATGAGTTTGACTCCTCCTGATGACATCATAAAGCTGGGTCTGTCTTGTATAAGAAGGACTGCCTGTGGGAGTTTCCCCCCAGCTTTGGCGAAGGTACTTGACAGACTGTAGGAAGTATCTCTGAAAGCCAAACATCCTCTAATTGTGTCAGGGCCAAATGGACCACTCGAACCTCTAGCCAATTAATATTATGGGCCAAATTTGCCTGGGATCATGGTCCCTCGACCACCCTGGATTGAAGGTGGGCTCCCCAGCCATACAGACTGGCATCCGTGGTCAGCACTAACCTGTCCGGTTCCTTGAACAAGAGTCCCATGGAAAATGCCTCAGAAGATCCCCATTGAAAAGATTTAAGGATCAACGGAGTTAATCTGACCTGAAAAAGGAACAACTCCTACCTGTCTTCTGATAAGGTAGAAGAAACCATTGGAGTGACCTGGCATGGAATCTAACCCATGGCATTATATTAATGAACGATATCATTTTCCCCAGGAGCTTGGAAAGTGTAGCCAGGGGCACTCTAGGGTTAGATTTTATCTGGCCAATTAACTGAAACTCTTGTGACATTCCAGGGACAAGGACACCTTGCAGGAAAAAGTATATAATACAGCTCCCAGATGGAGTAAGGAATTGGTGGGAGTAAAGTGGCTTTTTTGGCCTCTTTGACAGAGAAGCCGTCTCTTGGAGAACTTTGAATGGTGATATCAAATTTTCTGCTGCCGCTAGATTGGGGAAGATGATCTTGGACCAGGTAACACTGAACTCTTATGGATTGCCCTTTATAGGGGGCTGGCAAGGGTTTGCCACCAGCTTAGTAAAATGATCTGGCTCGGGGCTGAAGAAAGGGCAAGGGGGCAAGATCCTGTATTTGGTAGTGTCTCCATTATAACAGAACTTGAGGAGCTGCCAGAGGGACTTGTTAAGTTCAATGGAAGAGAGGAGACAAGCCCTCCCGAACACTCTCTTAGAATAGAATGCAGCGGCATCTGCATTTTAAGTGGTGCCTGAATGGATAAACGCATTCAGAAAATGTTAGCGTTGAGAATATGCTCACCACCACCCCCCAGGCCCAAGAATAAAACCTACATCCTGTTGAAGTTCAACGGGGAGTGATGAATGGTGTTATGTCAACTAGGTGTTGAATGGCCAATTCCATAAGGGCCTTTTTTTGAATTGTCCGCGCAAAGATGAGC
The DNA here is from genome assembly GCA_004320025.1 of Laticauda laticaudata. Lineage (NCBI taxonomy): Eukaryota > Metazoa > Chordata > Lepidosauria > Squamata > Elapidae > Laticauda > Laticauda laticaudata. The sequence continues at coordinate 75,367 of BHFT01014076.1, forward strand.
ACGCCAAGCAGGAAATTTCCTGGGGATGATGATAGAAATGTCTATCATTTGTTAACCCTGACTTACTGATGAGTTAACCAGGTGGCCGTTGTTGACTCCTCCCATTTGAAGGAGAAGAAGGCAAATGACCCTCTGATTGGGAAAGAACGAGGGATTATTTCAGAGCGATGAATGAGCGACCCCTTCCCTCCATGACATTGGACTCTTTACCTGCACGTTTGTTGTCTGTTCTGCCTGGTATGTCAGAAGCAGTGCTCTGGTGATGTGGTGAATTGGCTCCTATGCGGGCCTAGGGGAACGTGAGAAATTAATGTTTGGGCCTAAAATGGATGGTGGCAGGTAAGGGGAGGAGAAATCTGCCCTCCAGCTGGCGAGAAGGAACTTTGTCGCTTGACCTTCATTTTGATTGATGAATGGAGTCAGAATAAGCATCTATCGAACAGCTTCTCACTGGTGCTGGGGCTCAAGCCCGTATGCTTCCACACTGTCGCCAAGTTGCTTTGCTGCCAGATGTTTCGTAAACATAGCTTCTCCTCCCTCCACAAGGGACAAAAATCCATGTCCTGGCAGGAAAGAATGTGCGTGCAAGTTAAGGTGGTGCCCACTTGTGAATCCCTGCTGCCTGGCGGGTCATATAATCATTATTGAGATCTTGATGCAGTGCTCCTTTGAATTGAGATGCTGGGCCCCGTATGAAGGGTTGACCAAATTCATAGCCAAGCCCTTTCTGCTAGGCCCTTGTCTGATGGCAATGGAGACTACACTCTTTGGATGAATAGTGGTGGTGATTCTGCCACCAAATGATGGATTCTGAGGGGCGAAAAGTCTATAGTGTGGGGGATAATGTTCTAAGAAGTTCCTGTAGGTCAATCTTCAGCGGACTCCTGGAGGCCATGGAGGGGTCCAATGCGTAAATGTAGAGGTCCAAAGTAGGGCCTGTTTAAGAATAAAGTTGGGGTCACCTGATCTGGCTTAACAACTTTTAGAGGATGTGGTGGTATTGGAAGCCCCTGTAGTAGTTGACATCACCATCATATTGCCATCAATAAAGATTTTATTGAACTGCCACTTAACTAAGGCTGCAATTGCTCTCTTCGTTTCTCTCCTTTTAATTTGCGCCTGAGATATTTTCTTAGGGCCCAAAGCTTTGGCTCCATAATCTTGGGCCGCCATCTTCCCGTTGAACAGATGTGAAGCATTGTGTCCTTCTCTTTTTCTTTTGCCGAAGCTTAGGGGGCCTGAGAGCATCACCGCCTGAAGAAATCTGCTCGTGTTGGCTCTTTCTCTGATTCTCATAATATGCATAAACACGATCACAAGGTGCTGGAGAGTGATCCTCATCTGTGTTCTGTCTATGCAGTAGCTCTATATGAAGCTATGGATAAACAGTAGAAGTGGGCCTTTAGGGATTTGCATGCAACACTAAAATGGGACCGTCTTCTCGAACTACTTTCTTTTAGAAGCAGCTTCAAATATGGGCACTCACCACGTGTGATTTGAAGAAGCCTCCAAAATTGGCGGTTCGCAAAAGAGCCTCACAGGCTGTACACAGTGGTTAAATCAAGCTCCTGGGCTGATTTACACAATCACCCATTGATATCGGTGCTGAACAACTGGCAATAAAGTTGAAAAAGTTAATAACGATCAGCTCGAGAGCGCTGTTATCGTCTGATGCGATCTTTATGATCGTGGAAGCCAAAATCCACTGAGGAAAGACTGTGGGGGGAGGATCAAGGGTTACTCCCCCTTTTAACCAGTTTTCCCTTTGTTGGAAGAAAACCGTTGAATCCTCGTTGCAGGAGATTGGATGCCCCAATTGATATTTGAATATAAATGTAATAATTGATTAATATATAATAAAAATATAATTAAAATTTTAATTATTATTTTTAAATTTATATATTTAATTGAAAGTTTTATATTATTTTTGAATGTAAGTTTAATTAATTTTTTTGGATTATATTTTGAATTATTGAATTTTTTATTATAAATATAAAATTTGAAATGTGATTATATTTTGAATAGAAATAATATTAAAGAAATTTGAATGTAATTAATTGATTTTTGAAATTAAAATTGATTATATTATTTTTATTGATAGATGTTTTTTTTTTTTGGATATTTATATATTTGATTTGCTTGAGATAAATGAATGTGTATAAAATTAAAATTTTAATTTATATAATGAAATAGGAAAAAATATATTGATATAATTTTAATAATTTATGAATTGGATAAATTTTTATCATTGTTTATGTTTGGAATTAAATAATTGATATGAAAATTATTATAAAATTGAAAAATATATTTATATGATTGAATATATTTTAATATTTTGAAATGATATTAAATTTAATTTTAATTATTTATTAATTTTGATATAATTATGTTAATTAACATAATTAAATGACTAAATTTTTTTTTTGAATTTTTGATTAAATAAATGATATATTTGAAAAATTATGATTATAAAAAATTATATTATTGATAATTAATTTGGATTAATATGATAATTAAATTAAATAATATTTTAATGAATATTGTATTTAATTTTGTTATTATAGATTTTTTTGGATTTTGTGAATTAATATAGATACTATAATATAAAATGATTGATAAATATGATTAAATGAATTTGAAAATGATGTTTTATTGATAAGAAAATTCGATTATAATAATATATAAAAACTTATTTATTAAAAATAAATAAATATGGAATTATAGATGAAAAATATTGAAAAATTTAATTAACTATTTATATATTATTTAATAATTATTAAATATATATATGAAAAAATGATAAAATAATAATTTTATTTTTATTGTATTATAATTATTTAATATGTTTGAATGATGTTTATAATTGGTAATATATTAAATATTATGATATTGGAATTTGAATAATATAAATGATAATGTAGATGAATAAATGTATATTAATTATTTTATTAATGTGATAAATTTTTATATATTGTATATGATTTTTTTTATTTTTGTTATTGGATTTTGTTATAAATTGTATTATAATATAATTTGTATTGATATAATGCTAAGTATTTAATAAAATTTTTTGATATTGTGTTTTCCTATTTGAAATGTTTTATATTTAATATAATATAATTTATTAATTAATATATATTTTATTAATTTTATAATTTTTTTGATATTATTATATATTGTAATTTTGAGTTGTTTATTTAAAATTTGAATTATTTTTTTATTTGTATTTAATTGTTTGGATTTTTTGTTTTTTTTTAAAAAGATTTTTATGTTTTTTTATAATATTTTTAATTATAATGTTTATGAATTTTTATTGATATGTTTTTTTTTATTTGTGTTTTATGTTTGATTGGTTTGGATTTTTTTGTTTTTTTTTTGGATAATTATTTTTATTTATTTTTTATTTTTTTTTTTTTATTTTTTTTTTTTATTTTTTTTTATTGATTTTATTTGTGATTTTTTTTTGATTTTAAATTGTTGATTGTATTATTTTGATGGTTGATTTTTTTTGTGTTTTATTTTTATTTGATTTTTGATTTTGTTTATGTTTTTATTGTATATTCTTTGTTTTGTTTTATATTTTTTATTATTTTTTGTGATATATGTGTTGAAATTTTATATGTTTTTTAAATTTTATATATATTATTTATATATTGAATTGATTTATTTTTTATTTTTTTTTATTATTTTATTTTTTTTGTATTTGATTTTATTTTGTTTTTTTATAATTTTTTTTGATTTTTTTATTATATATTTTTATAAATTTTTTATTTTTTTATTTAATTATTGAGTTTTTTTTAATTTCTTCTGCATGTTTATGAAATGTTGATAATTTTGATTTGTTTTTTGTTTTATTTTAATAATTGTATTATATTTTGATTTATTTTTATATTATTATTGTATATGTTGTTTATATGTTTTTTTATTATTTATTTATTTGTTTTATTTTAGTTTTTGATTTTTGATTTTTTGATATATATTTTAATTTGATGTTTTTTTATTTATTGTTTATTGATTTGAATTTTTATTTTGATTATTTTAATTTTTTTGATTATTTTATTTTTTATTTAATATGATTATTTTTTTTTTTTTTTTGTTAAATATTTTTTTTATATTATTTATATTATTATTTTTTATTTTTTTTTTTATGTTTATTGATTTTGATGTTTTTAAATTGTTGATGATTTATTTTTTTCATATGTATTTTTTTTTTTTAATTATTTTTATTTTTTTATGAATTTTTAATTTAATTTTTGATAATATATTTAATTTTTTGTTTAAATATTTTTATGTGTATGTTATTTTATTTGATTTTTAATATTTTTTATTATGTTTGTATTATTGTTTTTTTTATATATATGAATTTGTATTGTTTTTATTTTTTTTATTTATTAATTTTATTTAATTTTTATTATTTATATTATTGGAAAATTGAATATTTAAATATTTTTGATTTAGTATTGAAATGATTTTATTTAAAAATAATTGAATATTAAATTGATATTATAAATAATTAATGTGTATATTATCTATTGTATTATGATTTTTGTGATTATTTTTTTTTTTTTTTTTATTTTATTTATTTTTTAATTTTAATTTTAATATTGAGTTTCGGTTATATGGATGATTGGCTTATAAATATCTTATATATTTATTGTTGTCTCATTTTTTTTCTGCATTATTTCTTTTACAAATGATCTTTATATTTCTCAATGTTTTATTTTTGATTCTTTTGAATTTTTATATTTTCTCTTATTACTATTTTTATTGAATCTCTTATATTTTTGATTTAATATGTACTCACATTCATTTGTCTTTGATGGTTGATTATTTTTTTTATCTTATTTCTTACTGATTATATTTTATTGAATGGAGACTTTTGTATATTTTTGTATTAAAATTTAAATATACTATGTGAAGATGATTAATTTTATATTATTATAGGATTTTGTGGAAATTATAATTTAATGTAGTATTTATTAAAATTGAAATTTCACATTTATGTTTTGGGATATTTTTATCTCTTTTCTGGCAGAGAATTATACTTAAGGTTTTATTTTTATGTTGTTATTTATTTTATTATAATTTTTTTTATACTTATATATATATTTTTGAGTTGAGTATAATGATTTTTATTTTATGATAGTTTTTTTTGACTTTTGAATGATTTTGTTGAGATTAATATACTTGTTTTGTTTTTATTTATTTTTATTTAAATTTGTATTATTATGATATGAGTTTTGTTGGATTTGATTATATTGACATATATTCTTTTTGACATTACCTGATCTCTCTCAATAATATTTATTTTTGATTATTTTTTCCTCTAATTTTATAATTTAATTTTTAAGTGAATATATATGATTATTTTATGTAATTAATTGATTGGATATAAAATTTTTGGAGTTGGATTTCTTTAATACTTATTTATGTATAATTTTGATTTATATATTTGCGATTTTTTGAATTATTTTTTATTTGTTTGTTTTTCGTTTCTGATACTCATTCTTATGTGAAATATTCTATATATTATATGAAAAATTATTTTTCTATTGTATTTTATGTTTTGTCATATGAATATTCTGTATCTCTTTATTGTTATTATTATTTGTTTTTGAAGATAGCTTTTGCTTTTTGCTGTAACTAAACTCAGGTTTTAAGAATCAGCTTATGGTGCCATCGAAAGAAGCTTGAATCAAAGCTCGGGGCGGGGAAATTGTTCCGATAGGCTAGTCCTTTTTTACAAAGACAGACCCAGCTTGATGATGTCATCAGGAGGAATCTAACCCATCCTGGGCTCTCGCAGCAGCATTTAGGAGAAACCCCCCCCTCTTTTGGAAGCATTTTCAAAAGACTTTCAAAGACTTATTAATAAAGGGCAAACTACACATTCCATGTTGTTCCACCATTCAAAAGCTAACTTTCATACAAAAAAATAATACTAAAACTGGCATACTACATTGCCTTACTGCATTAGCGAGTTTTGTATAGTTTGTCCCAAGGGCAAAATGCAAAGGGCATATTATTTCAGTACCCCTTGTCTCAGGGACACACAAAGGGAATTTGTTCATCCTAAGCCAGAGCTCAGTTATTCAGAACAAAACACTCCAAGAAAGAGTTCAGTCTTGAGAAAGGCAGAGCGTGCCAGCATATAAACCTCTCTTAGCAAGGAAAGTTGTTCCATTAAACTACAGCTCAGAAGTGAGGAACGGGGCTGAATGCTCATAACAGTTATATGAAAAACAAGTCAAAGCAGGTTAGTAATTAACCTATTAAAAGGATATATCCGCTTAAATAGCAATCATCATACTGCATAGTACACAAAGCACATTTTCAATGCAACAATAAATCAAAGGATAGAAACATCTGTAGATATTAAAGAGGCATTCACTTTAAACAACAATTGGCTTTACAATTACTAAAGATAGTTTTTACTTCTCTTCTAATAACATCTGGTTCAGCTCTGGAACTTGACTGAATAATGATAATTGTTCTAAGATATAGTTTCCTCGCTTCAATTTTAGTTCCTGGCATTGATGTAAGAGGTTGCTTCTAGTCATGGAGATAACTGTATGTGTCATCAGCAAATTCTCCCTTTTCAACTACTGAAACGTTTTATCTTTTTTCTTTGTAAGATACTGGTTTTGATAGCAAACACAACTGAGGAGAACAAGGAAGACCTACAACATGATCTTAGCATGCCAACCCCTAGGTAAACACAAAACACAACTGTGTTTTCTCAGTCTTCCTTTTGTAAAGGTCTAGTGCAGACAATTTAATCTTAAATCTAAAATACTGATGATTAAATTTGGTGACTACTAAAATTGTAAGTGATCTCATTTTCAGATTTTTTTTTTAATTGTCATATCAAACTACCATTAAACATACTTTTAACGTACACAACATTAAACATATACAACAACTAACTTGTTCCATTCCACCTGCCTTTTGTCTTCTATTAAGTAATCTGGTACAGAATAAAATGTTTAAATCTTTTGACTTGTTATGCCATTCACAATTTACAGCTTCTGAATGATGATATCCTCCTGGTTAACAAGAAAAATACGGCTCTAACAGCAATTGCAATTTTTTTAAAATGGGCTTTCCAGCTGTGATTCAGTGAAGTTGAACACTAAGCGGCAGTACTACAGAGGGAAAATTGTTCCATGTTGTTGAGTTTCAAAGAAAGGTCTTTCTTTTTATCTCTTTTCATTAAATAAACAATAGTGAACAGCTCTTTTTCAATTGCCTCGTTGGAAGTTAAGTAGTGGGTTTCATCTGCGATCCTGAGTAAAACAGAATGCTTGAGAGAATTGTATTTTTTCCTGTTTTCTGGATTAGGCCTTATCAGGAACAGCTATAATGTAAGATACAGGTAGGTTTAGGGCAAAGGAAGTGGACAAATACAAAACAGAATAGGTGTTCTGTACATTTTGATATTTTTTGGACAATGGGGAGCTCTTAAATAAGTAATTTTTTTCAGATGTACATGACAAAATTGTATTTCATATACCTGTAGAATCATTACAAAAGTGGAATAGCAATCCTTAAAATTCCCACTCCACTACAAAGTTCAATGGGTTATCCTCTATTTGTCTTCCTCTGCCCAAATCTACCTTGGAAGTTATTCTCATTGAAACAGAAAGTCTCTATGTGCAAGGATAAGTGAGATAATTATGTTTATGTAGATAAAGCTGTTATTACATTCCAAGCACTGAAATTCCATCCTTCATACACATGAGGATGAGTAAGTGACTGGACATTCTTCAACATGCCGATAATAGTTGTCTCAGCAACAGTCAATAGGAATAAATGAGAGTTAGTACTTGCGGACCAATCTTCTATACATCTTTCAAGGATTTCTTTTGGGTGGTGGTGTCAATATACTTGTTTTATGAGTGATGGATATCAATTGTCATAATTGGTTTGTCATATATGGAGAAAGGATAGAAGTAGTTACCTCCCTTCTGGAAACCACTGAATTTACAAAAATCCCTGAAATACAAGTAACACATGGCAGACTAAGATAGGTAAAGAGTAATTCAGGATTGTTCGTGTCACAGGATTAGGTATTTGCTCCTCTCCTATGACTTCATAGCTGCTTCCCATTTAACTCCCTCTCTTTTTCTGTCATACACAGATATAGACACATAACAGGTACAATAGTAAAAACACTCAATTACTGTTACGTGATTTTTCTCTGTTCTGAAGTAGAATAGGTTTCTAAGTACTATTATAGAATGTAGCTAATATGTTCCAGTGTTTTATAAATGGAAACAATGGTGAAAATCCTGAATGCACATTTCTTACACATTAATTTTATCATCTCAAAATTTAAAGTATCTTTAATGCTTTTTCTAAGGCATAACATAGAATAATGTAGCAATATTTTCTGTCATCCTTGTACTGAATATGAGTAGATCTATGTATGAGAAAAAAACCCAAAACAAATTATGACAACAGGATTGACAGACTTCATTTGTTGGATAAGGGAATGGATGAAAATTGATCTCCTGGCCATCAATATGGCTCACAGTCTGTAGTGCAACAACGAATCAAAGAACACTCCAAAATTCAAACAATGAGTGAACAAGAGCCAGATGCTTCTACACTTTTCTCTAGAATGTAAGTTCTTTCCTTGGTTGTTACAAATGATCCAGATGATGAACTCTACCACACCACCAGTCACTCCATCGTAAATTATTCCCAGCATGGTTTAAAGGCATCACACATTTTCCCAACCATATTTTCATCCATATGCTCTGTTATCTCTGGAACACACAGAAGGCGCCTTCGGACAAACATTGTTTAACCTACGTCAGCCTGTCAGAGTGTACCATTTTTGCCTCAAACTTACAAATCTGTGAGTTTAATATACCTTCAAGAATTCCCAGCATGTTATGAATAAGTAGACTTCTTTCATAGGAAAAGAAACCAACTTTCTCTCTTCTCACTTCTTCTGTGTCTGCCACAGGTATTTGTGTGCATTGCTTGATAGCTTGTAAACATTCCTTCTCATGAATCAGAATGGAATGTATGCAAAAGGAGTGATTGTTTTTTTTTTAAATTAACAAATGCCTATACAGTAAAAAGCCTACAAAGCTTTCTTTTCACAGCACCAGAGGAGTAGTAAGTTTCATGGCTTTCCCTTGAGTTAGAGAAGTAACTGAAACTGATTTGGAAATTATGGTGTGATAGGTAGTTTTTCCAAGGAAGGAACAACTACAGGGCAGATGTTGGAATCAAATTTCATCTGTGGTCCAATTGAGGAAGACCCCTCTACACAATTTTGCAGGAGTGATTAGAAATCAGGCCTTTTAGGAAACTGAACAAGATTAATGATGATCTGTTGTTAAAATTGTATGATACATAAAGCAGCCAAGGCACAAAACAATCTTTACATTACATTAGATACCATTACATGGTAGGATTGCTAGTGCCAAATTGATACACCCTAGTATATTTTCAATTATCCCCCTATCATTCCTTTTATCATATTGCATACATATGGGATTTGGAATACACTGAGTTTTATAGTAGTAAAGGGTTCATTCATTCATTCATTCATTCATTCATTCATTCATTCATTCATTCATTCATCCAATTTATATAGCTGCCCATTCCATAAAAAATGATTCTAGAGAGATACACACACTATAAACAGTATATTCAATTTATTTGCTTATTTAGTGAATGGCAAGCATATACAATGCGTGTAGGATTGAATGATACATATATGTGTACTTCTGTACACTGTATGACATATGTCTTGGAATAAACCAAGGCACTAGCAATCTTTTAACTGTCTCTTTTTGTCAAGGTGAAACTGAATTATCAATTGCAAGCCTAATCATAGCAGAAACATGAATTTAAAATTGAATTGTCAAAACTGCAAATCAAACATCTTATTCTAAAAAAAAACAGAAATCAACATCACATCTAAGGTACAGTAAATATATTATCACCCTTAGCATTTGAAAACTAGAAAGATAATCTTTATTTTAGGAAATGAGCTACATTTAAAAACAAACATCAAATTAAAAATAAACAATATTTCAGATTCATACAGGTCATCCCTACCCTTTTAAATTGGGCTTAAAAAAGACTTTGATATAATTACCATAGTGGAACATCTTAAGGCAAATGTTTGCTGCCTTAAACTTACAGGCAGAATGCATTGAATGGTATACAGGCACTGCATCTCAGTGATACAGGCACTGCATGTGCCTGTGATACCACTCAGTGATACAGGCACTGCACTCACAGATACAGGCACTGCATCTCAGTGATGCTGCTATACAATAATTCAATGATTTTCACTTCATTGGATGGCTTATATGAATAATTGTCATTCATAAGGGTGCTTCTTCTTCTCCGTCATTATCATCATCTTTTAGTAAGGCCATATAGCCAAGCCTGGTGTGTGCATGCATTTATAAATATCACACTAGTTCAATTTCTAAATATTTTTATCAACCCATAAATTAAACACAAGTACTTCCTACTTGCTATCTATCAGGATAGCTTCTCTGCATACATTAAAACTCAGTTACTAGAAGTATAAATAAGTAATAGTTATTGATCCCAAAATGGCAATAACCTAAAAAAATGTATATCAAACAAAATTTAAAAAAGACTTTCGGAAAAAAAACTGTTAATGTTCAAGATGCTAATGGCAATTCTGGGAAAAAAGGGTATACATGGTTGTAACACATTGCTCTTTTAATCTTATAAAAAATTGAAGAAATAGAGCAATCAATAGTGTACAACAAAGCTGCCAAACATTTCATTTGTAATTTGGACATCCAGAAACAATCACTAAGTAATGTTTTTGAAAGCTTTGCATCTAGGTTATTTATACCAGATTCCAAAATAAACCTACTTGGAAGTAAGATCCAGTGGCTTTCATCGAAATTCAGAAGAACCTACATATTGTGAACAATATCTACAATGATAGTCCCTAGCCTAAAGCATCTTATTACTGGAGAAGTCATCTCCATGCAACATGAAACTTGAGTCGAAGTCCTTAGCGCTAGTATTACTAACTTGTTAAAGCTCAATGTCAACCATTAATTTAACAAAAGCTAAGGAAACCAGAGTTAACAAGTCTCTACTGAAACACTGGCAGACGAAGAAAACAATGCCAAGGAATCTTACACTGCAGTTGTAAACATTCCGAGATACAGCCAATATATAATTGTCCTATAAGTCTATGGGCTTATTCCAGGGGTGTCAAACTCACACTAAAGCAGGTGTGGGCATGGTCAGTGCATGATGCATCTGGACCATGTACCGGGAATTTGACAGCTCTGACTTATACCACCACACATTGTATTCATAAAGCAAGGAAAAGCTATAAAAGCTTAAAACAATGCACACATTTACATTCTCCAATTTTTAAATATTTATTTTGGTCATACCTAAAGTACACGTACAAGGTAGTCCTCAATTTACGACCACAGTGGAGGCCAACATTTATGTGGCTGAGTGAGAAATTTGTTGAGTGAGTTTTGCCTCATTTTACAACTTTTCTTGCCATATTTGTTAAAAGAATTATTGAAGTTGTTTAGTAATGTGATTGTTAAATGAACCTGGATTCCCCCCACTGACTTTGCTTGTCAGAAGGTTGCAAAAGGGGATGACATGACCTCCCAGGACACAGCAACCATCATAAATATGGACCACTTGTCAAGTATCCGAATGTAAATCGAATGATCATGCAACCATCGTAAGTGTGAAAAAATGATCATAGGATCACTTTTTTCAGTGCCATTCTAATTTTGAACGTCTACTAAATGAATTGTTATAAGTCAACAACTATCTGTAATTCTCAACTTATGACCACATGAAGTTCAAAATTTCTGTCCCTAAGCAAGACAGTTGTTCAGGGACAGTTGCCCCAATTTACAACTCAGTCTTGTCAAAGTTAAGTGAATCATTGCAGTTATTAAGCTAGTAACACGAGTTGCTAAATGAATCTGGCTTCCCCATTGACTTTGCTTATCAGAAAATCACAAGAGGGGATCAGATGCCACTCTCATGAATATAAGTCACTTGCCACATGTCTGGATTTTGATCACATGACCATGGGGATGCTGCAATAGTCATAAGCGTGGAAAACGGTCATAAGCCACTTTTTTTTCTCAGTGCCCTTGTAACTTTGAATGGTCATTGAACAAACTGTTGTAAATTGAGGATATACCTGTAGTATATTTGAAGTTTGCCTGCTGTAAGCACACTAAGGGTCATGCATGTTCTGGCCAGTGGTGGGATTCAAATATTGTTGCTACCAGTTTGGTGGGCATGGCTTGGTGGGTGCGCTTTGCATAGGTGCAGAGGTGTTTACAGAGGCGCAGAGGTGTTCTAACTCACCTTCTGCAAGCCTGCATGATTGCGGTTGCTTCAGCAGCTGCCACGCAGCACTATTATGTGCCGCGCAAAGCAGCTGCGCTTCAAATTCAGTGGATAAAGGTGAGTATGGGAGCCCGGGCAGGCGGGTGGGCCCAACAGCAGAGTGATGGAGAGAGCGGTTTGGTCTCCGCTGCTCATCACTCCTACTGGCTCACCAGAACTGGGCAGAACAGGTCAAATACCACCACTGGTTCTGGCCCTATTCTCCCCCCCCCCAAAAAAAATATTCTGAACTGATACCACATAACTGTATTTTGAGATTACAGTTCAATGTTTTTTTTCTTTTCTGTAGCATCTTGCTTATGCTGCCTTAGTTACAAAGCAGTACATCGTCAGAACCTGATGATTCATTGCTACCAGTCCTTAATCAAACAAACATGAATCTAGGCTGCATTTACAAATATTACCATCTACTTTTACACAGAGTGCTTTAGTATCCAGGTACAAGAAGCATGTGGCTGTGATTAAGAAATTGGTTATGCAACAAGCAATTTACTCTATATGAGAAAGCTTAACTTCAGCCAATGGATGTTTATTTGTATATTCTGTTTTCAGGATAGCCTAGTTGAGCAACCTGATTTTTAAGTCACAATCCTCCAATGGGATTAATGGCACAATCCTCCAATGGGATTAAAATTATATTATGGGGAAAAAGGAATGCAGATTTAACTTGTGATAGTAAGTGCCCACTAGTAAGAACCCACAAATGAAATGAATCAGATGCACACACATTCCAAAAAGGATTGAAATAACTCCACACTGTTTTGAAGTTCTACTTTCTCATAGCAAAAAGAGACTTATCCGTGGTCATCCCTTCTTTTTCATGCACAATTCCTGAAGAGGAATTGAAGGGACTGTTGGAGATTTACAATGACCACCAAGGAAGACCCTGGACACCAAGTGGGTTCTGATAAAACACAATGAATATTTGCTCTTATCTTGAGTGGAAGCAGTAAACAACTAAACATGAAAGATAAGGCAGTGGATGTTTTTATCATCACACCCTCCATAAGCACTTAATAATTTGCTGAAAGCATTTTCACATACTCTTCCATCTAGCAAAGTGGACAAAAATGACAAATAACTTTATGGCCCTGGAATCTCAGCTATGGTAACTGGCATGCCTGAAATTCCAGGAAAGGTTACATTTCAACAAGTGTATCTTTCCATTTACTTACTGAGCCTCACTGGGTAGAGTAGATGTATAATTCTACATTGTAGCCAAAAAAATTGTTTCCTATTACATTCCATTTATAACCTTTGGCAGTGTATCATACCTATGTGGTTAGCCATGCCTATTGCTGCTACTAAACAACCCTCTTCTCACTCCATAAGGATTTCACATTGTCCAAGTCCATTAAAAGAACACACACACACACACACACTTTTTCACAGAGTGTTGTGTTTGTACTATATCTGTATACTTCAGGTTCTGAATCCATGTTGGAAGCCAGCTCTGAAGAAAAGATAAATCACCTCTGGAAATGGCTTTGTTTTCAAGCAAAGTTCACCAACTCCCATTTGATTTAAATACACAATTTATCTTAATCTCATTGGTTAAAATCTACACAGTTTTGGGCCACCAAAAAGTGCCCAAAGTCTTTGGAAGTTCAGAAACGAGCCACAATTAGTGGCAGACTTCCCAGGTATCTTTGCAAATAGCTGGTGCTCAAAGATATATTGTTTCTAAAGCATGGAGGTTCCCTTAAGTAGTTATCATGAACGGAATATAACTTTTAAAAAGTTTAGCATAGTAAGTCTATTTTTCTTCCCCAAATATCACAAGGAAAACCTATCACCACGTGAAAGTATCGAGCAGACTTTTTCAACTCACTTTCTCCACAACCCTCTCCAATTGGCTTTGTTAAATGGGAATGGCAGGATTTGTTACCCAAGCATGCCAAAGGCTCCAGGCTAGGGATGGCTTCGGGTTCAAGACCACAGTACCTCTAAGCCAAGGGTCTTCAAACATGTCAATTTTAAGGCTTGTGGACTTCAACTTCCAGAATTCCTCCTCCAGTCATGCTAGCTTAGGAGTTCTGGGAGTTGAAGTCCACAAGCCTTAAATTTGCCAAGTTTGAAGACTCTTGCTCTAAGGTTTCATCAGCACACCTTCCCACCCTAACTTATCATGGGCCAGCCCTTGGGTGAATGTCCCAAACATCTGAATTCATTCCTTGCTCACTTCAAGCCCAATTTCTATTCAATCTGTGTTAAATACATTATTGGCAAACATGCATTTCAGCACCCGAGAGGCTTGAAACATTGCATCTGTTGTTCAGATAAATGGAGATGTCTTCTACTAATGTAAAGGGTTTCTAATTGCTTTCGGAAAAATAGACTGGCTGTTTTGTTTCACCTGGCCCTGATGTGTATGGGATTTTATTTTGAGGGGTCACAGTAAAGTGTGAACTGGGCCCAGGCTGATCTTTCACAGCCCAGAAATCCTCTTTCATTGCACGTAAAAACCAGCAGATCATACTAAAACGAAGCAGGGATTTCTATTCTGGATCTAAATCCGGTTTAACAATCTGAAAGCAAACAGGTCGGGGGCCCCAGGGAGTTAATTTATTCAAACTCGAGGCAGAAGGGGCTTCTTTGCGCCTCCACTCTGGGCCAGCAGAGGGCCTCCTTTCCCACCGAAAACAAAGTCGCATCACAAAAACTTCGGCTACCGATCCGGCGTTTACGGTCTAGCCGGCGGCGGGATTCGTAAGGCTGAGGCTCTCCTGGGCCGCCCCAACTACGTAGCACCAGGGTTGCCGCGGCCCGAAACCTCCCGCTTGAGGCAACTCCCAAGCAAAGAGCGGGAAAGTCCAGCCAGGTCGTCGCCAGCCAGCCACGAACCCGCTTCCTTGATAGCTCTTCTCACGCTGCAACCTCCGCGCGCTTCTCTCCTCGTCAGAGAGCGTCGCTCAGACAAGGTGCCCCCCCCCTCCCCACAACACCTTCCTTTGCTCGGCATCCAGGCTTCAGGGGAAACCGCCTCTGGGCGCCGGGGGGCGGGGGTAGTGGTGGTGCGGGGAAGGGAAAGCACGCGGGAAGGAAGCGAGAGNTGGGCGCCGGGGGGCGGGGGTAGTGGTGGTGCGGGGAAGGGAAAGCACGCGGGAAGGAAGCGAGAGGTCCGGCTGAAAAAGTTGAGGAGGACGAGCGGAACAAGAGGGTGAGGAGAGCACAACAGGCTGGGCAAAGGCGGCAGAGCGAGCGAGGCTGCCAAGCGCAGGGGCGCCTGCCAAGGCACGAGCCGAGCAGGTGCCTGGTGCCCAGACACGAGTGTCTGGCGGGGTAGAGATTAAAAAAAAAAACAGAAAGAAAGAAAAAAAAGGCGGCGACTGAGTCGCCCACCCACCCTGCCGTCCGCCTCCGGTGTACGGACCGGGGGCGGGAGCTTCCCTTTCTGGTTGCTCCAGCGCCCTTACCTGGAAGTGCGGCTCTCCAAAGTCAACTAGCTCCAGCCAGGGCCTGATCGAGCTGCCGGGAGGGGATCGCCCCGCACCCTGGCCAGCCTGTGCCAACCGAATCTCGGGCGGCCCGCCCTGCTGGGGTTCAGCCTGCACCGACTGAGAAGTTCTTTCTTCCCGGCGGGGCGGCGTTGGGCCGATCTGCCTTTCTCCTCCTTCCCCCCCCCCCC
>BHFT01014076.1:91441-115343 GCA_004320025.1 Laticauda laticaudata
CCCCCCCCCCCCCCCCGGCACTCCTTGGGCCTCTCGGGCAGCCGCGTCGTCCCTGCCCTCCCAGGGCTGCTGGGCTGGCTCCCCGGGAGGCTCCGGCGGGGCTGTTGGGAGTCACCTTCTCCGCGCTTCGCCTCTCGCTTGCCCCTACCTTGCCGTCCACACAAAGCCTGCTGGGGTCCCCTCCGGAGAGTCACATCGTCTCCCAGCCGTCCAGTCCCTCCAGCCGCCTCCTGCAGCTCCAGAAACACCGGAGGAGGCAAGAGGCTCAAATGTCTCATCAAAGCTTTATGAAGGGTGGGAGGCAACGGAGTTGTTGGGAGCCTCTGATCTCTCTCTCTCTCTCTCTCTCCCTTCCTTTCTTTCTCTCTCTCTCTTCCCCCCCCCCACCACCCCCGGAACGGGCCGGCTGTCGTAGGAGCCTGGCTGTGCCCCCACACCACCGCCCCCTCCCTCCCTCCCTCCTTGTGTTTGGCTTCCTCTCACTCTGGAATTATTTAGATCTCCGTTTGGGTTGCTTATTGGTCAAGAAGCTTTCAAACCGGCGCCAGCACCGGGTCGCCCCCGGTTTAAAGGAACCGCACTGCCTGCTCCGCCTGCTCTCTGGCCACCACCACCCACCCACCCCAAGTGCGCGGAAAACTCCGGCGTTTGTAGCAACCCCTTTCCACTTCTTGGAAACTTGGGTTTTTCGTTCGCTCCCGGCCGACATCGGCCCAACCTCTCCCAAGGGAGGCCCTCTCTCAAGACGCCGGCAAATAGCTCCGACTTTGGGTCCGCATCCACTTTCCTCCATCCTCGGTGCCCCTTTCCCCTACGAAGCAAGAAGCAAGAAATTACATTTACTGCGGGGATCGGAGTGGGTGGTGGAGAGGCAGAAAGACACCCGCACTAAGTTGTCTTTGCGTTCTGCCCCCCGCCTCCCCCCTCCGCCTTCCCCCAGATTTCAGCGTGCTGAGAAGGCAGCGAGATCTAGTGTTAAGTCCTGCCCGGACGTCGTTTGTCGTTTTCGCGGAACGAGGTTGGATGCCAGCGGATAAATGGGAGCAGGAAAAGCAAGGAAGCCCGAAAGAAAGGTGTTGTTTCCCCCTCCCCCCCCCTTTTTTTTTGGCTTGTGGTTTCCTAAGTTGCGGACTCTGGATCCCGGATGGGGAGCGGGAGGGGGGGGGCAGGGGTCTTGGTGGCGACTTGAAACGCTAAGCAATCTCTTCAAGCCGGAGCAGATTAGTTTTCTACTTGTTAGTACATTAAACAAACCATATCCATTTAAATATAGCTCCCTGACTGACCTCTTCATCGTCTGCCTATTAAGAATGCAATCAAGATAATATAACAAGCATGACTTATTCATGAAGGGTCCGGATAACGTTACGAGTCACTTTCGAAGAGAGAACACGCAGCGGGCAAACGTGCGCCGTCTCCCCGCCAGCCGGCGGATTTTCTCGCAGACATAACAAAAACAGTCGGAGAATCAACCCCCCGAACTCACCTTGCGCTCGCTCGCTCTTTTCCCCCCTTCTTTTAGGCGCCTCGCCGCGAAAGGCAGCGCCGACAGCTGGCGTGGGAGATGCCTGGATGGCAACCTCCGGCTTTGGTGGTGGAGTTGGTTGGAAAAGAAAAACAGCATTTAAAACGCCAAAGAATGGGTTCAAAATCAAAACTCCCCACCTTCTTGCCCAAACCTTTTTCGGGAGGCGTCCTCATCCCCTTTCCTCCCCGCCGCCCCCCCCCCCCCACACACACCGCCGTGTTCCGCTTGCGCCGCAAATGCCGATTTAAATTATTGATCGTGGAAACTGCGTGGCGGCGGTGGAAGTCATAGCGGCGTCCCCCCGGTGGAGTAGCTCCGTTTGATCGCGCTCCAGAGGGAGAAATTGCACGCTCGCTCGCTAGAGTGAGCTAAGCTCGCATCCACAACTCTCCAGCCGTGAATGGAGGCTGTACGGGAATCCACACGAGTGCTCCGCTTTGACGTGGATGTCAGATGATTTCTACCCCCCCACCCGCCAATAAACGAAACACCCCTGTGTAGCTCACGAGCAATCAGATTCCCTCCACGCCACCGATCTCTTTCTCGCGTAGCAAAAAAGAAGCCAAGAAAGACAAAGTGAAGCGGCGGCGACAGCGACAGCCTGAGTTCCCCGCCCTTGCACGTGTCTTCTACCGCGGTTCTCCCTTCGCTTGTTTGGGCTTCCCCCTAAACGTCAGGAGAAGCAGGTTTCCCTGTCTCGCAGAAGTTTTTACTTTTTTGAAAGAACTTCGAGGCCTGAACTTGATTTGGGAAGCTTTTGCTTGGATCTTTCTTTCTTTCTGTCTGTCTTTCTTTCTTTCTTTCTTTCTTTCTTTTAAGTTGCGAAAGATTTATTTTAGACTGAAATTAGGGGGCAAGGGGACGATTAGACTTAGATATAGAATAACGGAGTTGGAAGGGACCTTTGAGATCCTCTAGTCCAGCCCCCTGCTTGAGCAGGAGAGTCTATTCCAAATATTAGCCTCTACCTCCTAGCCAGTGCTTCTCGACCTTGGCAAGGTGTGGACTTCAGATCCCAGAATTTCCCAGCCAGCATGGTGGCTGGAGAATTCTGGGAGTTGGTCCGCACATTTTCAAGTAGTCGAAGAAAAAGCTTCCAAACCTTATTGTCTGTTGTACCGAAACATGTCTTTAGGAGCTGGATATATATGGAGATATATATATATATATATAGAGAGAGAGAGAGAGAGAGATAGATAAATAGATAGATAGATAGATAGATAGATAGATAGATAGATAGATAGATAGATAGATATACATATGTTCCTTAGCCCAAACTAATAAGACATGTTTCCGTACAACATATATGTCTACACTATTGTCAATCCACATATATATATAGGCGTACCCTCAACTCTTTCAAAATCCTTTTGTCCAGCAATTCCCTCAAATCTTTATAGAAATTAGGACAAAAGGATGTCTTTTAGACTTAAGGAGGGTGAAAGACAATTATAGGTGTCTGACAGATTTCTCCCCTTCACTTCCCCACTTTTTTTTTCCTGGAAAAATAAAAAAATGTGGCTGGAAATGTGATGGTGGGATTTGAGCCTAAGTAGCATATTCACAGCTGAAACCAAGGGATATCTGGAATGGCATGAGAAGGCTCCCCTAGAAAATAGAATGGAACTTGAATTAATTTATGTGGGAAGATCTGAACAAGCAAGCACACATGATTTTTCTTATTTTTTTTTCTGTCATAAGGAAATTCAGGAATTGTTGGGCAACTTATTAGTACATGGCTAATACTTGCATGGTACCTTGAATTACAAATTAGCTGTTTAGCATGTCCAAGCATAGGGGGTTTGTTCCTAAGCTAACATGTTCTGCAAACGTAGAAAATGAGGGTGACGGAGCAAACAAAATTGATCGGCCAGCACTGTTTCAAAGAGATAATGCTGGATTAACTAGAATGCTAATGATTAGTATGTCATTACCAACTATTGACTGAACAGATTGACTTCAAACTTAGACATCTTGATAGGAGTTAAAAGGAGTTATCCAACATTGCAACTCATCCTTCCTGCAGCTTGATGCTATAAGCATATACTTACAGCTTCCTGTTATAAGCTTATATTTATAGCTTCCTGCTATAAAGTATTTTACTATTCTTATAGCAAAATCTGTCTGTCTCTCTCTCTCTGTGTGGGCATGTGAGTATGTGTATAGATTGACACATTGAGTCATATGACTTCTCCTTTCAGATGAAATGGTGTATTAAAATATAATCTATTTGTTTTCTGTGTGTATTACTATAGTCCATCCAACTTAATTTACATCCTTTTCCAACTTGACTGCTTCTAGATTGATGGGGCTATATTTTTCTTCCAGGCCAATGGAGAGCAATTTGGAGACTGGACAGAGAATTCTAGAGTCTTTATACCAGAATTCTTCCAAGCCTTGTTTTCAGTACTCCTTTTAACTGGAAAGCAGGAGGAGAAGATATGGGGTTATTTTATATGTTAAATGTATTACACTTTGAGAGATAATCTTTTCTTGCTGTAGTCCATCATAAATGTCCCCCCTTTTCACTTTTTGTCCACCTCCAGTGATTTTAAAGGTATATAATTTTAAGAAAAAGCTACTGTGAGTTAAAATTAATTCCCCACGCACCATTATTTTTTATGTACATAGAGAATGCTATTTGGAACTATTACTTTTTTTTAGAAAAAAGAAAAGACAAAATAATAAACTTTTTCTCACTAGCTTTCTAACCATCTGCTTAGTTAATGTGATTTGATCCCAGCCTGATTTTCTGAGAAGGTCAAGGAAAAAAATGGGCTGTATTTCCATTTCTTCTTATTGTCAGGAAATCTAAATTAATCCTGATGATACAAATGGGAATGATGTCAATGAACTTGGATTTTGTACAAATGTTTTATTCTATTAATATTTTTAATTGGCTGAGTTCAGTTCTAATATTATTTGCCACATTTTACATGTAACTGCATATGTATATGTTTCCTAGCTACATGCCTTCAGCTAATGTTTTTCCCTCTGTCATTCCCTCCCCATCCCCAATAAAAGCTATAGGAAATAACTAATTCAGTTAACTGCAAAAACAAATAGCACATTAAAAAACTATTCTGCCTTTTAAAATGACAATTTGCTAATAGTGGAAATGTAGTGCATATGCTCTGGCTGCAATCAACATTTTTGAAAATATGCAATATAATTTTGCAATAAAGTAAATCAATCATCTGATTCACTGTCTGGTTGTGTACAGCCAAATCAGTTCTCCTGCCATTGCAGTTCAGTGAAACAACACAGCTAGAAAAATATAGAAGTGATCCCTGTGACACCCATTGGGCTTAATGTGAAGAGAAGAACAAATAACATTAGTTTGTACTAGGCTACACTTTAGATTGTCTCATGCCAAAAGCAATCCCTTTGATTCTGAGATAGTATAATCTTTGAAACTTGTGTAAGCCATGGTTTTGAAGTAACATGATTTGTGAACTCAGACAGTGGGATATTTCACAAATCATAATTAAAAGAAAGCATTGGATGGTCCTAAATCTTGGTGAAAGGAATTTAAGCAATAACTGTGTTTTAATTCATTCCTTTGTGCTGTTTGAAATCCATATCTGTCTTGTTTTCAAGCTGCTATTGATTAATTCAGCTTCTATGTTGTTTTTCATTAAAATTAATTCCAGGAGTTATAATAAGTCTTATTTTCTGAGGAATACAACAGAAACTGCCTCCAATTTGAATAACTGAGCTTATTCCTGGTAAGAGCAAAGTGGGAAAGGTCACAGAACAAGGAATAATATAGGAATAATTAGATTCAGTAGAGATATGATTAAACTCTAATCAATCAACCAAAGTAAAAAAAAATGAGTGAAGATTATTTCTAAATGTGTCATTAGATCTTAATAAGGGCCTTCTTGGATCAAGTCAAAGACTTAACTTACTCTAGCATCTTTCTTACAGATGTTTTAAGGACAGCCATAAACAGGAGATGGTAATAAAACCCTCTTCTATTTTTATTCCCTTGTAACTGATATATGGGAACATGGTGATCCCAAATTAGAAGTATATGATAGCCCTTGATAAACCTACACAGGTAGTCCTCAACTTACAACAGTTCATTTAGTGTCCATTCAGAGTTACAAAGGCACTGATAAAAGTAGCTTAGGACCATATTTCAGTTACAACCTTTGAAGTATCCCCATGATCATGGGATCAAAATTCAGACGCTGGGCAACCAGTTCATACTTATGACTGTTGCTATATCTCAAAGTCATGTGATCACCTTTTATAACCTTCCAACAAGCAAAGTTAATGCAGAAGCCAGATTCACTTAACAACCAGGTTACTAACTTATCAACTGCAGTGATTCATGTAATGACTGTGGCAAGAAAGGCCATTAAATGGGACAAAACCCACTTAACAAAAGACATTTTGGGCTCAATTGTGGCCATAAGTCAAAGACTACCTGTATTCTGTTTATTTATCCAGACCATTTTAAAAGCATCTGCTTGGTGGCCACCACCATCTCAAATGATAATAATGTCCCTGGGTCGGATTATGTGCTGTGTGAATAAGGTGTTTTCTTTTGACTATTCTGAATCTGCTTCCAATGTGTTTTGCTTCCATGCTTCCATTTGTGTTTTGAGAAAATTAGTAAACTTTTCTCTAACCATTTTTTTTACAGCATGTCATGCATGATCCTTCTTGGTCATGTATATAGAATTTTTATTAATGCTATGCCCCATTATTGTATTATTTATTGTTGCATTAGGTCCAACTATTGCATATCTAAAGCTTTTAGAGTCTTTTGAAGTGGATTATGAATTCATAATTAAAAATAATAATGTCCTCTTTTGGTTACTCTTCTTTCCAAACTGAAGTGTGTCAGGCATCCCAGTTTTCACAAGAAAGAAATTAATTTTTACTGAATATTTTGATTTCCTTCTTCTACACTTTTTCCGGTTCTGTTGTATCCTATTTCAAATGAGGCAAACAGACTTGTACACAATATTCACTTATGTCTCAAAGATTTATGTGAGAATATAATAAATATTGGCCATTTTATTTTCCAACTTTCAAAATCTCTCAAGCTATTGACATCTTTAAGTAAATCTCACATGAAAATGTTTCTCCAAACTTTCTTCACTCTAAATTTTCAAAAAGCCACATTTATTCTTCATTAACAAATATTTGAATGGGGAAAATTATATATTTATACAGGATTATACACAGGTTTGCTATATTCATTAGTTCTTATTTATAACACCTTTGACTCATGACAAGAATTTTATCTCACCTAGAATCAGAGGTGTCCACAAGGGGGTGAGAAATGGCAAAATTAATATTGCATGTATTATAATACAAGCTTCACCCTTTTTGTACATATGGCATGATACTGCATGCGCCAATAAAAAGGGGAAAAACTTGTCACAATCCTGTCCCATTTGTGTTGGACGCACCATTTAAAGTGCTTCCAGGTTAAAAAGATTAGCTGGTGACATCACTGTTGCCCAGGGGAGGTCCATGGGGACTCCTTTCATATCCCCATCAAGGAGCTGGAACAAATGACAGGAGCTCACCTTGCTATGCAACAGCACTTGGATCTCTAACATGGGCTTCCAACCTCCAACCCAGTGTCCTAATCACATGAGCCATTGTACTCTCATCTGTCACAATGACACACATCTGGATAATGTGTAATGTCTTTCATTTTAGAGTCACTCACTTCTACCTCAAAACATGAAACTGGAGCTCTGCGCTTATTTGTCAATTCCCGCAAGGTAGGCAATTCAGGATAGAAAAACCTCTCAGATTTCTAGAATTTTATTGCTGGTGGGATGTCGAACCTTAAAAGCTTGCTAAAGCAACTCTCTAGAAGAATTAAGCAGAGTTCCTCTAAGCCTCTTTCTGTTGCTTCTCCTCTGCCTTGGGCTGGAATATTTCTGCCCCCATTTTACCAGGTTCTGCTAGACTTTCCATCATATTTTCTCAGGATAAGTCCCACTGAATTGGAATTTACCTTTCAGCAAATATTAATAGGATTACCTGTAATGACTTTCACATCAACCAAAAGTATGATTCATACTCTCCTCATGGAATTTATGTGTAATTGGTTTAACAAAGTGGATAAAAACAAAAGGATTAGCAATTACATTTCAAATCAACAACTTGGTTGTTAAATGAAGCAATCACTAGTGAAACCACAATTGTGCTAATGAGCTTTTTTAGTTTTCTTTTGTTTTACAGGCCTAAGAAGATTGTAAATGGATGGGTTGTAAAGTTTCTTATTACCATCATAATAGTGAACAGTCGCTAAACAAAATAATCATTAAATGAGGACTATATACTTTTTTTGTAGGGAGTCATCTTTTGATCTATCTGTGTGGTCTCTGAGGTATCTTTTGTGACTTGATGGCACAATATCAGTTTTTGATTAGGGGAATCTTTTCTGTTACCCTTAAAGAATCATGAATATTATTCCCTTTCCATAAATTTCTCCTCCCCATCCCTCCTCACTATAGTTTAGTATTTAGAAGTGTGGTTGTGGGAATCCTTATATCTATCAAAGAAAGGTAAGCATTTTATTTATTAGAGGAAATTGGGAACATGATCCCTGTCTAGAGACTTATTAAATAACAGAGTCAAAACACAATATTGGCTTTGCATAGCAATAAGATGATAATATACCCAAAGTAAATTGTTTTACTTTGCAGTTGTTAAACAGGCAGTGGTAATTGCTCAAATTTAATGCCAAGTTAATAAACTGACATCATTTGCATAAACTTGTACCTGTTCTGACTTTGGCATTTGAGATTTTGCCCTTATGAAAGACATGACATAAGGCCAAATCTAATGCCCAAGATACTGATTCAAACTCCTTTTCTAAATGGGAGTTCATTAGTGAATTAAAATTTGGATGTATATAATATTGGTAAAATCCAGAAAGCTGAAAGTTAAAATAGATAAACACCACAGTCCCTGGTATCATCAGTTATTTCCAACAACTGATATTCAAGATGTTACCAAAAGAACAGTGTTTACTTAGGTATATCTTCCTTGCAGAATGTTATCTGGTTGCATTTCTAGCATGTGTAAAATGAAATTACAACTGCATAGATTTTAGCAGATTGCACACAATTTGTTATATTAGTTGAAATATTTTAAATTCGGTGGGATTTCTAAGCAAACCTCCACAGGCTAAAGTAGCAACATTATTGAAATATTGAAAGTTCTGTTTTACTGGTTGAGGTGGATCTTATATACATTATTTAAGAATGATCAGCAATCTTTCTGCATAAAACCTAATAATCATTTATTGGTGATCAGAAGTTAAGCAGTAAGGTAAAAGTATTTGCTATTTAGATGCATGTCTATGACAAAAAATCATTAAAATTTTCCATTCAGGCATTTTGTTACCTGTACCAATAATAATTGCAGCACATGTATGTGTTTTGCAAACTAGCACATATGCATTCATTTGTTTCATTGCACAATTGTTTATTCTGGGAATTCCTGAGATTCAGTAGGTGGTGTGAAACCAAACTTCTGATATTTTTCTTGGCATAGAGTACACATTTTCAAATATATATTTGTATCTGTAAGGCTTTGCTTCCCTGAAATGTAATATATTAGCAAACAGATTGATGCTTGTATTTTTTTCCCAGATCTATTGGAACAAAAGAGCTTCTGGGAAAGCCAATTAATTAATATACTATAGATCTGAAATGAAATGCAGTTGCAATGGATACAGATTTTCAAGTGAGAACTGAGAGGAAAGTTTATACGAGATTAATTTGCTCCAGGCAATAGTGACTCCCATAATATTAGGAATCTTCTCAGCTTCATCCATGTGTGGCAGAGTTACACCACATGCCTTTGCACTCTTGCACTCATACTTCACAGGAATTGGAATTAATTTCACTGGTGTTACTAGATTACTTATAGGTGCTTTGGGTGGCATTAAAAGCAAGTAAGACAACAAAGTATCTGGTGTCAAGAACCTTTAAGAGGATTGCATCTTCTCACTTTGGAGACATGATAGCAATGTTCCAATATTTGAGGGGCTGCCACAGAGAGAAGGCAGTCAGCCTATTTTCCAGAGCACCCGAAGGCTAGACAAGGAATAATGGATGCAAACAGATCAAGGAGAGATTCAACCTAGAAATATGGAGAACTTTTCTGACAGTGAGAACAACCAATGGAACAGCTTGTGTTCAAAAATTGTGGGTGCTTCATCACTGGAAGCTGTCAAGAAGAGACTGGACAGCCATCTGTCAGAAATGATTGGGTAGGGAGTTGGACTAGATAATCTACAAGACCCCTTCTAACTCTGTTATTCTGTTAAGTGGAAGGCGCAATTCTAATCATAGATTATAGTTTCAGAAGAAAGTAAGTATATTTTTCCAGGAGAAAAGAACCAAATGCAGCTGAAGATGTGTAACAAAAGGGGTAAAATCACCTTTCCTTTTTAGACACTTTCCTTTCTAAATCTGAATCTAAAATTTGCTTGGTGGAAGAGTTATTGGATGAGTATGTAGAATTATTGAGAAAATATACTGTATATAATTATAGAGTGAATCTTCTCCTGAGCTTCTCTGATTGAGTCAAGAAACATCCTGCTTTGAGAGGTGAAAAGAGCAATTGCCTTCCTAATATTTCCATACGCCAGTTTCCTCTCATTTCTCTGGTGTGACGCTCCATCTGTGTCATTCTCTTCCAATTAGGTCAATTTTCCACAAAGCTTTGCCTGAAGTTCTGAACATCCTCCCCAGCCTGCAACTCCTTCCCTCCCTGACCATTTCAATTGGGATTTCAGGGCCTTGAGACAAATAGGCAAGTAGAAAGATACACTAGAGCAAGGGTCTTCAAACTTGGCAAGTTTAAGACTTGTGGACATCAACTCCCAGAATTCCTGAGCTAACATGACTGGAGGAGGAATTCTGGGAGTTGAAGTCCAAGTCTTAAAGCTATCAAGTTTGAAGACACCTGCACAAGAGGTTCTTTCATTTCCCTCACTCAGTACTTCTGAGTGTTGGAACAACAATGAGTCTATATATGGGTTTTTAGAATATGAGTGTCAGAGCACTGCTAAAAATTAAATACCCAAATGGAAACTAATCCAAACCACATTACTCTTTTGAGCCAATACATATGGCTTATGGTCAGAGACTTGCTTTTTGTTGCTACGTATATAACCAAGGGTTTCCTTGACTCTTGTATGCTATCATTCATTTCACTGATTACTTAACACAAGCAACTTAGTGTTAATTTATGTGCCTATCAGAAGGAGGTCTTGTAGTCCAAAACCTTACCCAAGCAGGATACTTTATAGCATTCTGGACAAATGGCTGTTCAGTCTCTTCTTAAAAACCTTCAGTGTGGGAGCATCCACAACTTCTTGAAGGCAAACTATTCCATGATTAACTGTCAGTAAATTTCTCCTTAGTCCTGTGTTGGATTGCTCATTGATAAGTTTCTATCTTCTTCTTGTCTGCTTGCAGGTGCTTTGGAGAATAGGTTGTTTCCTTCTTTATGACAGCCTCTCAAATATTGGAAGACTGCTATCAAGTCATCTCTACCCCTCCTCTTCATTAGATTAAAGATACCCAGTTCTAACCATTCATCATATGTTTTAGCCTCTGGTCCCCTAATCATCTTTGTTACTTTTCTCTGCACTCTTTCCAGAGTCTCTACATCTTTTTTGTATTGTGACCAGAAATGGACACAATATTTCGAGACAGTATATATAGGTAGTCCTCAACTTATGACAATTGAGCCCAAAATTTCTGTTGCTAAGTGAAATGTTAAGTGAATTTGCCCCATTTTATGACCTTTCATGCCACAGTTGTTAAGTGATTCTGGCTTCTCCATTGACTAGGCTTGACATATCTCAAACGGTGATCCATGATCCTGGGACATCATAAATACAAATCAGTTGCCAAACATCTGAATTTTGATCACATGACCATGGGGATGCTACAATGATAATGTGTGAAAACTGGTCATAAGTAACTTTTTTCAGTGACGTTACTGCCACTTAGTGAACTGAGCAGTCACTAAAAGAGATGGCAACTTTGTTTTATTATTTAAAACTCCTCCAAATAAATTACAGTATGCCAATTTTCATTATAGAGGAAATAGAATACATAAAAACATTTTGGAAAATGTTTTTCCCACAGTGATTTTTCTTTTTTCTTTTCAAATGTCTATTTTCCATTCATTGGTGTGTGTGTGTGTGGAATACCCTTTCACTAAAAAATAAAAATAAGTGCTCAAAAAGATTTTTTTAAAAAAGTAAAGTAATTGCCAAATATTTGTTTAATTGTACTTGTTACCATTTGCAGTTTCAATTTCATTTTTAGAGTATGCCAACAATTCCACTAGTTGACATTAAACTGTTTTAAACTTTTGTTAAAAGCAAGCGTGGCATTGTTTCACAAGTTGTGACCTTTTGGTCAGTGGTGGGATTCAAATGATTTTACTACCGGTTCTGTAGGTGTGGCTTAGTGGGCTTGGCAGGGGAAGAATACTGTGAAATCTCCAGTCAGAGGTGGTATTTGCCAGTTCTCCGAACTACTCAAAATTTCTGCTACTGGTTCTCCAGAACTGGTCAAAACCTGCTGAATACCACCTCTGCTTTTGAAGCATGTGCTCAACCTTATGATATATGAGCTTGTGTCATCATGCTGCAATGCATTTAATTCACAAATTTTTACAACTGCTTATCTAGCCATTTGCTCTGGGCAGTGAGCAGAAATAAAAACCTGACCAAACAATCATCCAATTCAAAAGGAACTAGGGCTGAAGTCTCTTTAATAACCCCACATTATCAATGCATCAGAGAGCAGTTTTGGTAAAGGTGCTGGCCATAACTGAGAGTTGTAGGCCTCCCTTAAGAATGAAGGCCAGTTGAGTGACTTTGGCAGTCATTTTCTCCCAGTCCAATTCAACTCACAGAGTTTGATGTGGCAAAAATAGGAGGCAAAGGTATCAGATATGTTTGCCACCTTGAGTTAACTTAAATAAAACAATAGCAACAATACAGGTAGTCATTTAGTGTCCACAATTGGGACTGGGAACTTGGTAATTAAGTGAAGCAATCGCTAAGTGAAACTGTGATTGTGCTTATGATCATACTTCAGTTTTTGTTTGCTTGACAGACCTGCAAAAATTGTAAATGTGAGGATTGGTTGTAAAGTTATTTTTTCATTATTGTCATAACTGTGGTCATTAAATGAGGCAGTGTCTAAACCAGGATTTCCTGTAATATCAAACAGAGGCATATCCATGAGAGAGCTCCATGAACATCTCGCCCCCAATGCCTAGGGAAGAGCTATCTCTTCAGAGCCTTCTGAAACACAATTAGGACTATCTGATGGTGCTTTCAGAAGTTTTTCTGCCCCTCTAAGGACCTCAATTATTTAAGGCAAAATATAATTGGATGAACTTAAAATATGAAAATAATGTAACAAACATTACTTGAATGTTTATATGTGGAATATTTTATATGGCCATCAACATCTTTTGTGTCAAAAAAGAGTCATGAACTTTACAGAGCTATATTATAGATAGGTCCAAATATACAGTTTCCTCAAAAATCCTTTTTCCCTGTAAATATATTCTAGATTTCTAGGTGTTCCCTAAGTCACAAATCTCCTCACAATTGTCATAACAAGGAAATTACATGGCAACAATCAGGATATTTCAATGGTTCAAGACAGGGTTCCCCAAACTTTCTGGCTTTGCAGACCAGTGGGAGAGGGAGAGGAGATGGTTCTGTGTGAGTGGCAGGCAAGTACACATGTGCAGCTCCATTTGCATGAGCAGTGGGCATGCATACATGCCGCTTGCACAAACGCAGCATGCATGCATGTGCTCATCCACTGCTTGTGCAAGTTGGGATGTGCACAGGCTCTCCTGCTGTTTCTGCAGACTGGTTCTGAAAGGCTCATGGCCCAGAGATTAGGGACCCCCTGGTCCAAGGCATTGTTCAGTGTCTAGTTGCAGCAATCTAGATGAGCTGCAACAATCTAGATGACTACTGGATGGCAGCAGATAGATAGGTTTTACATCAGTTTTCTGGCCTTCTAGAGATTTTCCAGATTTTTGCAGCTCAGCTGTGATGGTTTGAATATCCTAAACTTCATTAGACTTGCCTAGCATGCCAAATGTTTGCATTTATGTTGTGTTTTTTGCCTTGAGGTTTAGAATGCCTCCTCACATCCTTTCAGACATGAACTATAACTTGATATATAACGCATGCTTTGCAGTGTTTCAAACTTAAATTTAAAATATTATGGATCTGAGGATGAAAATTTCCCCCTCCCCCAAGAACTTAGCATAATGTTGCCATTTAGATAAGAAAGACTGTCCAATTAATCCCAAAATGTATCTCAAATTTAACAAAGTGTGAAACATTTGTCTGGTCAATTGGTAAACCATGAGAAATAAAATGGTAAGACTACTGATTTTACTGTTATATCATATTTTATCCCAAAAGACAGCTTTTTCTTCTTTTCAAATACCTTTCTGTATTAGATAGGTTTGGGAACAGGTTATTAGACAATGGTTGAGAAGAGAACCACTGGACATGTGTTGTTTTGTTTGTTAAAAGTTGTTTGTTTTTATTTTACACCTCTACATTCTGAGACATGTAAAATTGTTTAGAATTAGAAATCCTCCAATTTATTAATTTAAGTTAGAACCCATAAATCCTAACAGATTAGGTTTGAAGAGTCTTCCTGCACAGGAAGATGAATCAAAAGAAGTATTGTTTTAAAGATTCAACCTAAATGCAGCAGTCAAGAAAGAAACAATACACCAATCAAGGTGTACAAATCACTGCATATAAAAAGCCAATAAACTTAACTCCTCCATGCACTGATGTTTATTTATTTAATTTATATACTATCAGTCTAGCTATCCATATGGGCAATGAGATTTGCCATAGGAAAAGCAACTTACCAAAACACCAAGGACCCAACAATTTAAACCTGAGCCACATATATGATCCACTATTGGTCTTTATTGTGTTAGGATTCCTTCCTTTACACTGAATCTGAAAGATAAGGAGGGTTCTATACACGTTTGCCTGTATAAGTTTAATTGAAAGCAGTGGAAATTAAATCTCAGTTGATTTGCTCAACAAGATAAAGTTCTTTTAATTGCTGGGGGATATGCATCAAAAGGATGTCTTAAGCAGTTAGTAGAAATACCTATTTATCTCTGAAAACATCCAAAATGGGTTCTGGGCTGGTGCATCCATCAAACTCATGGATGTTGTGCACTTGTGTCCTGAAGTATGACAGTATGGCCGCTGCTCCTATCCCATAGATGCCCCTCAAAGCTTATTGTGCCACTCCTGGCCTACTCCTAAGCTGCCACTTGAACATATGCTCAAATTAAACAGGATGCCTTGAAACAGGATTAGGTGGGAAAGGATGGAAGAGGTTAGGAATAGTTACTTAGGATGCTCGTATTTCACTTCAATCATACCCAGATATATTGCAGAAGAGAACCATCTCTTGACCAAAACAAGACATTGATCCAATAGCCTAGGGGTGTCAAACTTGCGATGACATGTCATTATGTGATGTATCACAACTCCCCCCCCTTCGCTAAAATAGGGGTGGGGACATGATGCATCTGGCCATGAGTTTGATACCCCTGCAATAGCCTAAGTAAGATGGGGAAACTTTGACTTCCACATGCTTGTCAAACTATAATACACAGCAATTCCAAACTAGCCAGACAATGAAGAATGATGCCGAAATCATTCAGTTTTCTAAAATGTTTTTCTATTAGCATTTGTAAATTAATATATTGAATTCTGGGATGGGGGTTGTATCATTTACCAGCTCTACCCACATTTGCATCAGAGTCTTGAAACCAGTATTCTTTTATAAGAATGCCTAATTTGCATCTTAGTAACACTTAGTTCATTATGCATTTAATAATTGTATTATTAGAGCCTAAAATTAAATAGCAAGCAAAGGAAAATATTTAACAGGTGATTGTGTGTGTGTCTGCATGTGTGTGTGTGTGTGTGTTTTAAAGAAAGCTTGTGAGAATATGAGTGAAGATCTCAGCTTCAGCAGCTGCACTGCTACTTGAAATGAGCCAATGGGCTGCTGGATAACTGTTGGTATTTATTGCAAACCAGCAAAAGGCTCTGACTCATAAAAATGCAGATGATTTGATATTCAGAAGCCTTGAAGACTCATAAATCACCAGAGATTGGATTGCCAAAAATGCTGTCTTCCACAGATCAGTGAAAGATGTTTCCCCTTCCTCCTCTTTCTAAATTAGTAGCCTTTTATTTTTCCAGCAAGTAAATTAGGGGTAAGGTTTATAATATTCTATCGGAACAGAATCAAGAGTTATCTAAACCATTATCCTGTTCCTATCAAGT
The DNA here is from genome assembly GCA_004320025.1 of Laticauda laticaudata. Taxonomy (NCBI): domain Eukaryota; kingdom Metazoa; phylum Chordata; class Lepidosauria; order Squamata; family Elapidae; genus Laticauda; species Laticauda laticaudata. Next base: position 107,350 of record BHFT01014076.1, read on the forward strand.
ACATCAGAAAGTCTTACTTAATATCAGGATCAGAATTAGAGAAGCTAATGTGAGCTTTTATCCAAGATGAGCCAAATAATTTTGACCCCCCCAGTGGAAAAAATATACTACAGCCATGCCTGTTCATCCTGGTCAAGTAATGCTAATAGAATTAATACAAACAAGTAACATTGGCAATCTTTATAACAGCAAAATGATTTTTTAAAATCTGAAGTAACATTTAAAGCCAGGATTAAAAGCCATCATGGAGGTAGGCAGCAGGGTGACATGATTCACTTCAGACAGTATATTAATGAAGTGCTTTAATTATTATGTAAGAGGGAAAGATGTGAATTTTTAAAAAATATTATCTCAATGTAGCTTTACAATAAAGTAGAAGTAGCACATCTGGTTGGGATTCCTGTCTGGTTTACCCCATAAGACTGACTTCAATGTTGCAAGTATGAAAGTACAATTTGCCTTCACACGCCTTGTCTCCTTTTCAGCCTGAGAAACTAGGAAGAATCTTTTCTAAGCCTCTTGCCCCACCCACTTACCTATCTGTGGACTATGCTGTCTCTTTTCTGACCAGACCCTTAGCAGCATCTCTTTGCCCTGCCTCCCAAGGTCACATATCATTACAAAAGCCCTGCAACTGATGAATCAGGTAAGAGGTAGGCATTAAAAAACTCAGCATGGAAAGAGGAACTGAGAGTTTACAGCAATAGCACAGCAATAGCACTTAGGCTTTTATACCATCCCAGTGTTTTACAGCACTCTTTGGATTGTTTACAATGTCAGCATATTGCCCCCAACAATTTGGATCCTTATTTTACCGTCCTCAGAAGCATGAAAGGCTGAGCCTGTCAGCATTGAATTTTAGTTATAGGCAAAGTTTGTCTGCAATATTGTGTTCTAACCACTGTACAACCAGGGCTCTGTACTTCAACTCTGATCCATTCTTGCCCAAACTTTCAAAGGATATGTTCACTTAACAAAAATTATGCACTTCTGGCTTGGAAGAGATTCCCAACGTATTGAGTTGTATTTCTTATACTGCCATTCTAATGTGATATGAAATGCATCCTTTAGCGAGGTACTTTGGGTCTTGTTTGATAGCTAAAAATGAATCAAACATATATATTCTGCATATATATAATTAAGGATTTTATAGTTTGTTGAATATGTGCCTTCCAAAATTAGAATGGCATTAGTGATTTGGACATTTAGGTCACTTTTTCTGTCCTGTATAGAAAAACTTACTGCAGAAATCATCTGCATTTGAATCTGTTACTTTTAGAGAGCTCATTCTTGTTCCCAGTTAAATTCCATGGCCTATAGACCTAAGATATCTTGCCAAATAGCAATGGGAGTTTCTGCAAATCAAAGGTATTGAGCTTGTACCAATTAATAGCTCAATACCAAATATCTTAACTGGATTGGGTAAACAATCATGCTCTGTTCCCTCAAACCTCAACATTGGGTTGATTAGCCTTGCAGTCTTTATTACAGTCTTCTGTAACATCTTATACAGTTTTCCCATGTTATTATCACTAGAGCTCTTATATACAAACAGTTAGTAATGTTCTAGCTACCTGCTGAGAAGAATGTGGAATTTTATCTGATGCATAATGCATCTTTTATTTAGATGCATAACCATCTAGATATTCTGGTAAGTCAATCAAAAGAGAAATTATGACTCCCCAAATCAATGGGGAATACTTGACTATCCTGCCCAAGGCTCCTTCCAGACTTGGCTGCCACATGATTGCGCTAAATTACAGGATATTCTTCCTATAATTGCAATGGGAATTTCTGATGTCTTGAAAAGGGTCCACCACTCACATTCTCCACAATATAAAATCATCTTCATGTAGTTCAGTCCGCTGGATACAAAAAAATATGTGATACTCAGCTTCATAATTCTTTTGTGAGCATCCATGTAAGATTCCATTGGTCAGAATAGACTCTGTCTTCCCATCCTGATTTCTTTGCAAGACTATTTTCCACTCCAACAGTAAGAGTTCTTCCTAGAGATGCTTTCTGTGGATTTGAGTGCAGAAATGTGATTAACTCTTTGTTAAAATCAAAGTGAAGCAGGGATTCTGAGAATTTGAGGAGCCTTTTATAATCCTAGAAAGTTTTCCCTTGTGTCACATCTCATTGCCATGCTCGCGTTTTTTTTTAAGCACAAAGTGCAAAAGTTCTCAAAGGGTAAAGATTTGCCCCAAATGACAACAATTTAACCACCCTAGTAAATATGAACCATGGGATTCTGTGTCAATGAACTTTTTTTACTAGGTGCAACTTTGTCACTCAACATATCTTCTCTTTATCAGTTTTGTTTCTTAAGAACTTGAGAACTTCTGGCCTGTTGAAAAAAAACTTCTCTTCCAGTCTTCAAAGTACTTCCTTTAGTGTGGAAAGTTATTCTTCATAACCTTTTGCCATGATGAGAATGTCATTAATTGTTACTACTAACTCATGGACTTCCCTTTAAATATTTTTCTACAGCTCTTTGAAATATGCCTAGGGCTAATGAAACTCTGTAGGTGAACTATTGTGCTAATACAACACTTTGGGAATGTTAATGGTTACACTACTTCTTCTCAAACTCCATTTGTTGGAAAGCCTGAGTCCTTGCCAGTTTGATAAAATCCCTTCCCCCATCCAATATTGCCTCTCTCCATGGAATGTATTTTTTGACTATCCATGTTCACAGCAAATTCTTAGAACTTCAGCAGATAGGTTGGCATTCATTGACATGATAGATTTCCAGACAGGAACTTGTCAACCAATGAGCTCAAGACATCATTGTAACTCTGGCATCTTACCAAAATCAATAGCAGATGCATGAAAGGGCAATCATGTGCACTGTGGGCGTCTGCCAATTGTGTTTTGAACTTCTATAATAAACTAGCCAATCTAGGGGAACAGTTCCTTGCTTAGATTGGTTTCTGTGTGCATTCTATATGACACCTATATTTTTCCTAATCATCTTCATGACCCAGAAATAGTTAATGTCAACTTTATAAGCATTTCTAAGGTGCCCACACACTAGATGTGATCCTTGGATTCTCAGCCCCTTTTCAGATTTTTTTTCTGATCCATGTAATTATCTGTTATCAGCTCTGTAAATCATGCATTATTCATTAATTTCAAGGTGTAAATAGCTCCTGCTTTAAAAAGGCAAGATGTGTCTAAATTACCATTGCATAAATTTCTCTCCTTCCCAGTTGCAAATAAATAAATAATGATAACAGATAAATAAAGTTCACCAGCATTTGGACTGATTATTGATAAATGAACAATTATTTTAATAATTCTTGCATCATTAAAAAAGTGCTCTGAATTCTAAACCAATATGCACATTACTAGTGGCATAAAGTTGTCTCCTACTGCTCCAAGGACTGGACAAAACCTACGTTTTTCTTTTCCACAACTTATATGTTCAGGAAAAGATCTAAAATGGCAAGCATATGAAAAAGATTGAGGCCTAATGATTAGGTTACTTAATCATCTGACTTGAATGTCAGAATAAATGGGACACCATAGGATATAGGTTAAGCACCCAGCTGGAGAAATTGTGCCCTAGTGCAACACTGAAAACAACACAATGTTTCTTTCCCATGTTTGTATGTAAAGGTAGAAAGACAGAAGCAGAAATGATTTAGTAGAATGTATAGATGCACTGTCCTAAATGAGAGCCTCACTTTTCTTTTCCTAAGAAGCTTCTTGCTTAATTGGATTCCACTGACCTAAAATAATTTAATTTATATCATTAATTGTTGGAATTAACCCTTGACTATATTTTTTGTGGAGCTTTATGATGGTTTGTACATGTGAAGTCTTTATTTTCTTCCTGTCATACATTGTATTCCCCATATGTATTTGTTCTGATATAACTCTATACATGAATTGTGCAGTCAGCACATCATCAGGATTAATAATAGAGGATTAATAATTAGTGTTGAGCGAATATTCTGACAACATATTGAAATTAGTATATTCTCTGCAAGTACAAAAGAATGCATCCTTATATGTTTACCACTGTATTGTTGTACTTTATAAGATATTGTAAAGTTTGGTAGTCCATTCACCATGCTGCCTTATGATCATCTTGAGGCAAATTTTTAGACTTCCAGGAGATTGTGAACACCAGGCTCTTTGCCCAGGCTTTGAGCTATGATAAAAGTGAACCCAGCAACTGGAAGAATCTGGAAAATTTATATGATGCTGTGGCCTTGTGATTAGGATATTTGGTGTTCTTGTTCATTTTGGACTATTTTATTTATTCTGTTTCTTTGGTTTAATGTTACGTGTGAGTTGCCTTATCTTGCATAAGATAGGTGGTTATATAGGTAATAGCTAAAGATATTCTAGAAAGTATTCAGAATAGTAGACATACAATACGATATTATTCCATTTTATAAGGCAGACAAAACCAGGAATGACTTGTGTCCTTGTATTGAGTGAGTAGAACTGGCAACTTTCTGACAACATCTGAAATCTTTATTCATTCCTAGGACTGGCAAAGTTTCATCTCATTTCAGATATTTGGCACAATGTCTCTTTTATATGTCATCTGACGCTGCCAACGTTTTTATAAGTTATTTCTTTTGGCACTGACTTCTCTTTGCAACTTCACAGGATTGTAACTAGACAAAAGTGGTTACTTCTTCAAAGATAGAAATAACAAATATGTATAGTTATGAAATGCAGAAAATTTCCTTACCCTGAAACTTTTAAATATGCATACTGTATTGTTGGTAACACTTAGGGCTAATTACATTCATTTCTTGTATTACTTCAGATTTTTACAGTATACATCTGGCAAGCTAATGTGTACATCTGAGAATCATAGATGTCTGTAGAAGTGATGTCAGAAAGCATATCTAAAAGGGGTGGAGCTTATGTCACAACACTGCAAGGATACTGCTGTTATTCTGCTCTTTGCCACTTTCCTCCAGGATGCCGCTAGTGAAAAGCAAAAGGATAAAGGATTCCCCTGCCCAGTCGTGTTTGACTCTAGGGGCCGTGCTCATCTCAGTTTCTTAGCTGAGGGAGAGAAGCAGAAATCTGAAAATTGGTATGCTTCTCAGAAATATGGAATTAACTACAACTGACATATTTAGGTTGATTGCTATGGAATGCAGTGATCCTCTATATACTTTTATTTCAGGAAACCCAAGATAATTTCATGCAGTTTCTCATTCATGCACTGAAAAAGTTAGGGATCAATTAACTTTAACAATACAACCAAAGGTGGGATTCTCCTGGTTCGGACTGGTTCGGGTGAACCTCTAGCTGCAATGATGAGCTTTTTTTTTTTTTTTAATGTACTGCTTGTGTAATGCTTTGCCTTGGCATGTGTTTTTTGTTCTTCATTTGGTCCTTCTTGTAGGCCAGTTTGGTCTCTCCACTATTCCGCAAATCTTCACGGTATATTCCACTGGTGTCAAACTCACAACATCATGTTGCCATCATGTGATGTATCTGGCATTTTTTTTCCCTTCGCAGAGTTGAGGTGGGCGTGGCCTGTGCATGACACATCCAGCCTTTGGGCCACCAGTTTGACACCCTTGGTATACTCACTTCATCCCATCTTATTCATTGCCCTTCAAATATTCTTCCTATGCCCTTTTTTCTTCTTTGGCTGTCTAGTATTCTTGCAAAAACCAATACCCACCTATTTTCTTTGGTAAGGAGAACATCAACATTGCTGTGTGGTTGAAGGGCACAATTCATTGTAATTATTTTTCTGATCTTCGTAGCCAGGGCTTTTAATTCTGCTTGAGTCCAGTCCACTATCCCAGATGTGTATTAAGGGCTGAAATTGCTCAGGTGTTAATTGCCTTGATGGTATTTTTTCCACTGAGTATGGACTTCAATATTTTCTACACTCTATGTATTTACTTATAACCTTCTTGACTAGTGTGCTTTATGTTATCAACTTAAAGGGGCCCAGGTATTTGTAGTGATTGTTTCATCCAGGCTCTTGATATTATTTCTATAGGGCATCTTGATTCTTTAGTTTTTACTATTTTTCTCCAGTTGATGATGATAATGATGACATATTTGTACAGTCCAAACTCCACTGCAATATCTTGATTGTATATATGGACAGTGTTAAGTAACAATTCTATTTCAGATGGTGTTTTTCCATACAACCTCAGATTGTCAATGTAAAGGAGAAAGGATAGCCCGCCAGATGTTTCTGAAGTTTGATAGCCATGGCCTGATTTGTTCAGTATTGTTGACAAAAAAATCAATGTGATGACAAACAGTAGTGGTGATAGTTCAGTCTCTTGAAATATTTTTCTCTTGATATTAACCTCTTCCAGTCTATCACCATTGACCAGCAACTGTGTCTTAATTTGTGCCATTGATCTTTGCACAAAGCTTTTATACTGACTCATTATTTCTAGGCACTTGATTATCCAATCATATAGCAAGGAATTGAGAGCCTTCTTGTAATCAATCCATGCAACATTTATATAGGTCTTTCTTCTCTTGAAGAAGAAAAATTTTCCAAAATCATGTTGTCAACTATGAACTTATCTTTTATTCCTGTTGTGTTTGATGTTTCCTTCGCTCGGGTTTAAAGAACTTGTCTTCATCTAGATGGTGTTGGACTTCATCAGCTACCACACCAGTTAGCAATTAGAAATTTGTTGGTAAGCAGGTAATCAGCCCCTTTGGTGGATTTTTCATTACTAAGTAGGTTTTTTGAGATATTAAATCTTCAACTTCACCTACTTGCAGGATATTTTTAAATTGCTTGGCAATGAATGTCTGTAGACTGGTCAGATGTTTGGATCAGAAATGATACAGTTCATCTTTACCTGGTAGCTGACTAATAATTGATTTTCGTTGCCCTTTTCTCTACCATTTCAGCAGTTATTATTTCATTTTAGCTTCTTTTTTATTCTTATCCACCACCTTTATCCAAGTTGCATTCTTTTATTGTCCAATTGTCCCATAGTTAAACCCAGAACATCACTGTTTGTCAGGTATTGACTAGTTCACTGCAGTCTCTCAATTGATGGATTGATAGAAACTTTCTTATTTGATAGAAATTGGAGATTCTACCTTCAGCGTGCTTTATATCTGCCAGAGATATTGGCTATAGTTGTTATTTGCTGCTTTATTATTTCATATATTCCCTTAATCTTTCTTATTTTTGGTGATATTTTGAACAGATATCCATGTCCTTTTACTTCTCTTCTTTCATCTTTTCTAACTTACTTGCATCTGATCTTATTTTCTAGCCTGATCTTCCATTTTGGTAATTTTTGGGTTTTTACCTTTTTTTTTTGATTGCATAAAAGATATTCAGTTATAACTGCATCTATAATGTATATTAGTTGGTCTTGTGGTGAGCTGGCACATATATTTTATATTACAGTAGTAGCATCTTTTAATATGTTTGCTAGCTGTTTGTTTGAAGCCTTATTCTGCTGTTTTTTGCTGTTGTAGATGCTCAGTTATTCTTTGTTTCTTCCTTTTCAGTCAAAGGGCATTGTTCTTTCCACGGAAAAAGAAGGGAGAAAGTGCCTGGTTTGGAATTTTTTTTTTTAATCAATGATTATTTAGTCCGGAGTAGTGTGTGTTAGGTGCTTGCTAGTTTGAATTCTAAAGTACCAGAGCACTTTAGCTTCTTCATTTTCTACTTCTTTCTCTATTTTATGGGTCCACCAATTCTTCCTTATAGGCAATTGGTATTTTTTGCAAATCTTCCAATGCAACATTGTTGTTACTTTGTCATGCTGTTGCTTATAGTCAAGCTGCAATCTTCTTGCAACAGTTAAAGCCCTTGTCCCACTGCACCAACGGATGCAAAGAGGATGTAAAATGGACAAAAAAGCTTCCATCCATTGGAAAACGCGATGCATCCATTGTGTACTCATTGCATACATGTTTTATACGCTCCATCCATCGAGCATCCATCCACTGAGATTTCATCCACGCAAGAAGTTTTGAGCTGCACAAAACTTTTTGAGCGGATGAACTTT
>BHFT01014078.1:0-13605 GCA_004320025.1 Laticauda laticaudata
AGGGTTTCCTGCCTGAGCAGTGGATTGGACTAAAACAGGGTTCTCCAAACTTGGCCCCTTTAAGCCTGGAGGACTTCAACTCCCAGAATTCACCAGGCAGCAAAGCTAGCTGGAGAAGTCTGGGAGTTGAAGTCCTCCAGGCTTTAAGGAGCCAAGGTTGGAGACCCCTGGACTAGAAGACCTCCAAGGTCCCTTCCAACTCTGTAATTGTGTTATTTTCTATTAAATATTGATTTGTGGCTTCCTTTTTGCTGCTCCAGCCATGATGGGACAGCTTCCTCTCTGAGATGCTCGCATCGCAATGCCTATCAGAGCAGGGGGTTGCATTACATAACCTCTGGGGTTTTTCTCAACCTAGAATAATCTGCAACTCTTTTTTTCCCCAGGCTGCATATTTTATATAGTCCCTTCTCCCCCCCCCACCGTTGTAATCTCAAATGGTCGCTAAACAAATGTTTTAACGCTGTGTTTTGTGCTCTTTGCAGAAACCCGTAGAAGAGCATTTGAACTGAAGCTAATAGCGTCCATCCCAGCCTTTGCAAACTGGATTTCTGTTGCAAAAATGAAACACCTGATGACTAAAAAACAGGATGAGCTTACTTAACAACCTATTATATTAAGCAAATAAGTTGGGGTTCATTAAGCACTCAGATGACCGTGCCGTAATACACTGGAAAAAAACCTCTTTAAACATTATCCAGCAATAAAATAGACCTGGAACAGCTGTAAATGAAATTTCTGAGAATCAAGAGAGGCTCAGCGCAATTTACAAAGGTTGCTGCATCCAGCGGTCACATGGTCACCATTTATTCCCTTGCTAGCAGGCTTCTGACAAGCAAAAACAATGTTGATTCACTTTACGTCCACAATATTTTACTTAACAATTGCAGGAATTGGCTGAAAAGCCATGGCCAAAAAGATCTGGGAAAGTGGATTCTTTTAACAATTGTTGTGCTTAACCATGGAGATTCTGCTCCCACTTGTGGTCATAAGCTGAGGACCTGCTATATGTAAAATGAAGCTACAGTAGTCCTCGATTTACAATGGTTCATTTAATGAGTATTCAAGTTACAACGACACTGAAAAATGTGAGTTACGACTGTTTTTCATTGTTACGACCTTTGCAGTGTCCCCATAGTCACGTAATCAGAATTCAGGCGCTTGGCAAGTGACTCATATTTATGACAGATGGAGTGCTCCCGGGTGCTCATGCGATCCCCTTTTGCAACCTTCTGACAAGCAAAGCCCAGATTCACTTAACAACCATGGGGCTAACTTAACCCCACTGGCAAGAAAAGTCATAGGGGCAAAGCTCACTTTAGAAATGTCTCACTTAACAGCAGAATTTTTGGGCTCAGTTGTGGTCATAAGTCGAGAACTACTTAGATAGAGCCTATCAGCTTCTCCCTCTTGCCAACCCTTAGAAGCAGATGGTCTTGGTTCAGGAGAAAAACTTGTGGACTTCAACTCCCAGAATTCCTGGCTGGAGAATTCTGGGAGTTGAAGTTTGCGAGTCTTAAATGTTGCCAAGGTTGAAGATCTCTGAACCCAAAGAACTAATTTGGCTTAATTGGCTTAGGGATCAGGCTGTTAACAGATGGTTTGGCAGGAAAGGAAATAAGATAATTTTAATTCAGCAAAACATTCATTTAATCTGGCTGCTTAATTAGTGGTATCTTTGAATGGATTTTAATAACCTAAACCGTTTGGAAAGGTCTGCCTTTATTTGGAGCTTTAATCCGTGAAGGAATGACACTGATTTCTCACATCGAGACAGCTTGTTAATGTTGCTTTGCCTTCTTTTATTATATAGGTAGTCCTTGACTTATGGCCATAATCAAGCCCCAGGTTTCTGTGGCTAAGCGAGACATTTGTCAAGTGGGTTTTACTCCATTTTCTTGCCACTGTTGTTAAGTGAATCACCGCCATTGTTAAGTTAGTCACATGGTTGTTAAGTGAATCTGGCTTCCACTATCGACTTCGTTTTTCAGAAGGTCGCAAAAGGGGATCACAGGACCCCGGGATTCTGCAACCATCTGTTCTGACCCAGGCTTCCTGAGACTGTAATGAAGCACACGCTTCATCCAAACAACTCTTGTTTTATTTCAACACTGGGAATTATGTGCATTCCCAACCGATAATGAGTCCCAAACAGTCCCTCAAGATAAGCAACCACCTTTCTCTCCTTTGAAGTGCTGCCAACAATTAAAGTGCCAAATTAACTTAAAACACCAACCAAAGTACAAAGTCCACACAGAACTTCAAGGATTAATCCGAACAGAGTGAACGACGTTGCTTCCTACAAAGGTTTCTCTACCTTTGCACATCCTTTATATCTTATGGGAGGGGCAATCACCTCCAAGCCTTACTGCCGAGTCGCCTCTTTTGTCTCAGCTGCTCTTGCCTTCTAGCAGCTCACGCACACTGGGAACAGGCTCCCTTTGCTCCTCTGCCTAACTGCTGCTAGACTCTGGACCGAGCACCCCATCCCCAGATGGTCCTGGCCCCATCTCTGCACTCAGATGTAGGACCCTCGTCTGAGTCCTCCCCAGACTCCCAGACTGGTCCCTGTTCTTCCCCACTGTCTGATTCCATTACCATCTGCCCAGGGGTGGGATTCAAAATTTTTAACAACCGGTTCTGTGAGTATGGCTTAGGTGGTGGGCGTGGCTTGGTGGTCATGTGACTGGGTGGGTGTGGCTTGGTGGTCATGTGACTGGTTGGGCGTGGCTTAGGTGATGGGCATGGCTTGGTAGTTATGTGACTGGGTGGGTGTGGCTTAGTGGTCATGTGACTGGGTGGGCGTGGCCAACTCAACATTACTCACATCGAGGCACGCATCTCCTTGCCTGGCCTCTTGTGACCGTGGGGTTGCTGCAACAGTCATAAGTGTGAAAAATGGTCATAAGTCACTTTTTTCAGTGCCATTGTAACTTTGAACGATCACTCCACACAAGCAAAGTACCAGCAAAGGAGGGGAAAAANCCTACCAAGAGTGTAATAAGGGTTAACGGAGAGGCAGTTTCTGTAAGCAACACCAGAATGTTTCCTTCCTGCCTTCCTTACAGGATTAGGCCAGGAATTTCTTCTAACAACCGGTTCTCTGAACTGCTTAGGATGTTAACAACGGGTTCTAGCAAATAGGTGCGAACTGGTAGAATCCCACCCCTGTGTCTGCCCAGGCTGCCGGCAAACCACAACATCATCATAAATATAAATCCATTGTCAAGAAGCTGAATTTTGATATTTGGACAGCTCCTCAAAATCTCACAGGGAGCAGTGAACATCTATCTTCTAATTTATTCCCTTCCTAAATATAATTTATTCCTAAAAATTGAATACAGTCTGAATAAAGTCTGCATCATTAGCTTCAGCTCCGTGTTTGTTCAATCTATTGGCGGTTCCCTTTCTTCTGTATTTGCAAGGCGTATTGTGTATTAAGGTGACCCAGATGAGGGGAAAGGACAGTCTGAAGATGCACGCATTATTTTATCTAGTGCCTTTTTGTGCTGTGATTTCCACCCCCCCCCTTTCAGGAAGCATGTTTACATTCTGCACAATCCTAAAGCATACAACACACAAGAGGATACAGAGGGAAATTGACTGCACAGATTGGACCCAATTTTAATGTTTGAATTAATTTCTGTCACATTGGACCAGCGCATATCAACCAGCTTGATTCCAGACTGCAAGGACTCGAGACTTTCAAAAACTCGATAGTTCTGCCTTTGCTTTATAATTTCTCGCACATGCTCTTATTAATTGTCTTCCTGGAAACAGGCTGTAAAAATGTACATGCTAGGAGAATGGTAATAAAACATTGAGATTTATTCTGAAGCACAGATGTTCTCTAAAAATGGTTTTCTAAAAAAATCCAGACAAAATGTTTCACTCCCAATTTTTTCAGGGCTTTATTTGCTTAGGAAAATCAGGATTGGGAATCCTAGAATCCTGAGGCTGGAAGGAGCCTTAGCGGTCATCTAGTCCAACCCTATGTCCAAGGCAGTAATAGTCCTTATTCCATTCTAGAAAAAATAGTTGTCCAATCATTTCTTGAAAATGTAAGAATATTCCAATTCTGCTATTATCTTGCCTCTAAAAGGTATCCCTTCCTTCACCAGCTGTGTTAAACTACAGTTCTCTAATTTGTACAGGAATGGGATCCATTGTCCAACTCAGCTGACAAACACCACGTAACAGTGCTTTGATTTCAAACGGGGATCTTGATTCTTTCTCCTTGAAGGGGAGAAGAGCTTCGACACATGTGAATAATGAGAACTGTTTAGGTGGCCACATTTATGTTTGATCTAGAATTGTGTGGAATTGGATATGAAGTGGTTGCATACTTGTGAGAAACAATAGAAGCAGATAGTGGTAGCTTAGGGTTGAACTGATGCTCTCTGAGCTTATTTGAGGGTTGGTTTTTTGTTTTTGCAGATGTTTCGTGACCAAACAAGACAACATCATCAATGCTACAAGGGAGTGAGGTTTGCAGAGAGGAGGAAGAGGAGGGAAGGGTGAGGAGAAGGATGATTGTGGAGTCCTTGGTGGTCTCTGAGCTTGGTGGGTTTTCTTACAGACGTTTCATGACCCAGCTAGGTAATGTCATCAGTCCTACAAGGAAGTTGGATTTGTGGAGAGGAGAAGGACGACAACTCTGGAGGTCTTGATGTTCTCTGATTTGTTTTCTTGCAGACATTTCATTAAATCAACTAGGTAATGTCATCAGTACTACAAAGGAGTGGGGGGTTTTGAGGTGGAAGTGGAGGAGGAGGAGGAAGAGGAGGATTTTCTCCTTGGTTGTTTGTCTGCTCTTAATCCCTGCTTATCTGGTGGGTGGCTGCTGGAGAGGAGTGTTCTGATTGTTCAGCTTGTTTCATAGTTTTTTTTGTTGTTGTCCCTTTTGAAAGGTTTGTAATGTGGTTTATCTCCATCTATCACGGCTAGCTGGGGAATTCTGGGAGGTGAAGTCCATATGTCTTCCGGCTGAAAAGCACAGACCTAAGAGCTTTAAAATACAAGAATTCTCAGCTTCTTGTATTATTGGCTTGAGCAAGACAATTGAGAATTGTGATGAGCAATAGTATTGAGGCCCAAGGCAACACAATGCTTTTCACAGGGCGCTTAGCAGAGGACTTGCAATCTTGGCTGTCATTTAGAGAAAGAGGAAGAGATGGAATAAAGCTTGGTTGTTGTTTTTTTGCAGACTTTTCATGACCCAACAGTGTAATATCATTAGTGCTGATGATGTTATATAGCTTGGTAATGTAAAATCTTCAACAAAACCACCAAGCTCAGAGAGCACTATGGAACCCACAGTCCTCCCCCTTGCCCCCCCTCCTCCCTCTCCTCTTCACAAACACTCTCTTCTAGCACTGATGATGTTACCTAGCTGGTTCATGAAACGTCTGCAAGAGATCCACGAGCTCAGAGACCACCAAGGACCCCTACAGTCTTCGTCTTTGTGCAAATCTCTTATCGTTGGTTCACCAGAGGCCTGAATAATCCATTTTCTCACGGTCTGTTGGTGGCATCTTGTTTGTACATCGCCCTGATTTCCCTCCAGCTTTCGCCTAACAATGCGAAGAAAAACCATGGGAGAAAAGAGAAGTTTCTTTGTTCTGGATAAATAACACAAAAGTCTTAATCCTACCTTGTTTTGCCAAGTCAGTTTCAACTTTCTAAGAATAGAATTGAGTTTAAAGGTTATCTACAAATTCAAAAAAATTGCCCGTGGTTTCCAGGACACCACAGTCAACTAATGCAAAAGAAAAACATTTCAACTATAGAGCCATCTCGGATGAGTGGTTTCTATATTTTCTAGAAATGCAGGTAGTCCTCAACTTACAACCAAAATGGAGCCTCAATTTTCCATTGCTAAGCAGGACAGTTCTTAAGTGAGTTTTGCCCCATTTTATGACCTTTCTTGCAACAGCTGTTAAGTGAACCCCTGTGTTAAATGAATCCAAAACATGCTGGCTGGGGAATTCTGAGAGTTGAAGTCCACACTTCTCAAGTCCCCAAGTTTGAGAAACACCACTCAGAAGAATTTTCTGCGCACATGCTGTCTTCACTCAATCGTTGCTAATGAATGAAAAAAGGTAGAAGCAGTAGTTTGGAAAGTAATCCAAAGCAAATTTCCACACCGCAACCTTCGGTTTATTCTCTCCCATGCTTGAATAATCTGGAAATGATACCAGTTTAAGAAATCTCCAAATTTCATTTAAACTTTAACGATGGCAAGGTTCTGGTGCTCTGGCCAGCTGTTACTGTAGATTTAAGGTGGTTTTTTTTTTTTTTACTTATTAAATTTCTACATGGTCCATCTCACCAAAAATAACTCTGGGCCATTGACCATAACATAATAAAGGCATATAAATATATGAATAAAAAGCAAAGCTTATCAAACAGAATGAAAAACGACCTACAAATTACAACTAAATCAGGTTACTGATTTGCTGCAATTCCTTTTTAACAGAAATGGTGTCCATGCAAGGCAGGAATAATTGAGATGATGGTACATTTTATTTTGCATTGCGCCCTGGGCACCAAGACTTTTGAGGAATTATTATGTTCATTCTTTAGTAATATTTCCTGGTCTTTCTGCTTTATTTTAAACTAGCTCAATACCCATGTTTTGCTACGAAACTATGTGGTTGGGCTTAGTTTTGGAGGAAGAAAATAAGCAATGATGGGATTCAGCCAGTTCGCACCAGTTCGGGAGAACTGGTTGTGAACTTTCTGAGCAGTTTGGTGAACTGGTTGTTGGAAGAAATCATTAGGGCAGGGAACCGGTTGTTAAATTATTTGAATGCCACCATGAGAAAATAAGAAGGAAAAATTCTGCCGCTGCCTACCAGCATCCATCGGTATTCATTTGGCTAGCGTTCTGTCAGTGTGTGAGAGAGTTGAGGGCTGTTTGGAAACTGAAACAATATTTACTGTGTGAGCAAGAAGGAGAAAGCAAGGAGTCCAGGTGTGGCTTAACTGTACTAAAGCTGCTTGATGCTCTGAAACCGAAACTCCTCTCTTCTGCTTGTGTTTTGCATTTGGAAGAGATTTCTTTTCAAGTGGGGAGGGGGAGTAGGACTCCTTAGCATCAGAGGGCTGTTGGGAAACTGAAACAGTATTTGCTGTGTGAGTAAGAAGGAGACACCAAGGAGCCTGGGCGTAGCTTAGCTCAACTGTTCTGTATTATAGCTGCTTCGTGATGTGAAACTGAAACTCCTCTCCTCTGGTTGTGTTTTGCATTTGGAACAGATTTCTTTTCAGGTGGAGAGGGGGAATGAAACCCTTTAGCATCAGAGCGTGTTAATAATCATAATATAGGAAATATGAATGCGCTGACGGTCATTTCAAAAAATCCTTTCTTAGTGAGCCCCTAGAAGCCAAGAGGAACATACGTACCAAATTTCAAGTTTGTAGGTTTTACAGTTCTGGAGATTTTGTGATGAGGCCTGAGTGGTATTTCGCTTTTATATATCTAGATTGTGATGATTGGATCCATGATTTTATTTGCTTAATCACAGCTAAGCACTGTTCTGTACAAACTCTGTAACAGCATTGAAATATGATCATTTTTCACACTTATGACAGTATTGTTCTATAGCCTGCATAATGGCACTGGAAAAAAGTGACTTATGACCATTTTTCATACTTACGACCATTGCAGCCATCCCCATGGTCACGTGATCAAAATTCAGGTATTTGGCAACCAACTCATATTTATGACGGTTGCAGTGTCCCGGGGTCACGTGGTCCTGTTTTGCAACTTTTGGACAAGTAAAGTTATAGAAGAAGCCTGATTCACTTAACGACCATGTGACAAACTTAATAACTGCAGGGATTCATTGAACAACTGTGGTGAGAAATGGGGCAAAACTCATTTGGCAACTGCCATGCTTAGCAATGGAAATTTTCAGCCTCAATTGCAGTCACAAGATAAGGACTCCCCTTAGAGCTAATTTAATAATAGTAATAGTAATAGTAATAGTAATAATAATAATAATAATAATAATAATAATAATAATAATAATAATAATAGTTAATTAGTAAATAATAATAATAATAATAATAATAATAATAATTAATAATAATATAATAATAATACTTTATCTGCATTCACGACCAAAACACAAATACAACTAAAGAAAACATGGGGAATTAGTCATGAACAATTTGGTCACCCCAAACTTGGCCTCAGGGGAATTATAGTGCTTTCCTCTGATGGTTACAGCTCTTAAAAAAAAATGAAACCTGAGAAGTGATGTATGAGGAGCCATCCCCTAGACCAAATATAAAGTGCCCTGTCCCACTGCATTATATGGATGGCAAAGAGGATGTAAAAAGTTTAAAAAAGCTTCCATCATTGGAAAACGCTATGTATCGTTGTGTACTCACTGCATACGTTATTTCATTACGCTCTATCCCTCACGCATCCATCCTACTGAGATTGCATTTCCACGGCAAGGAAGTTTTGAGCTGCACAAACACTTTGTGAATGGATGGAACTTTCCACTACGTACGATGTATCATCCGTGGACACTATACGGCAACAAATGTTCTATGTCCGTTATCATCTTGTTAAACGCTCCGCTGCATCCTCTCTGGCATCCTCTGGGCATCCCCTCAACTCACATCCGCTGCAGCGAAAATGGAAAAGAGGGAGGAAGCGAAAAGGTTACACGGAAACGTCTACACAGCGGTTTTAGTAGCACGAATAGAAATTGATTGGTAAGCGGATGCATCTCGTAATATAAAGGATTAAAACGGACAAAAACGTTTGTAATCTGCGATGTATCTCGTATAATTAGGATGGTCTTGCAATATTCTGAGTATGTAGCAAGACACGTAGCAGACACGAAGTTTTCCTTATTTAAAAAGGAGTGAGGAATCACCTGGATCTCAGTTATGAGTTTCAAGCAAGCCGTGGTGTACGGACCTCTTCCACCTTTAGGTCTTTCCACATACCATTCCATTGGTTTTTCCCCTCCCCCCCCACCCCCCAAATGGATCATTGACACAGTCCCGTTATGCATAGCTGTGAATCATTCATCACCAGAACCAAACCTGTTCAGTCTGTTTTCACCTTTTATATACAAGGAGAAGAAGGAGACGTCAGAGCTGTGTGGGGTCCCGAGGATGGATCGGGCGAGAAGAATGGACTGTATGGACCCAGTTGATGTGGAGCTGAGGAATGAACGGACCCTCATGCTTCCAGCATTCATGAGGATGCCACCAAAGCATGTTTGACAATTGTGGAGTGGCTGAGGACCCAGTTGACCAAAGCGGCCACCAACAATTCCGTTTGCCAAAACCTGGACCCTGGGACTGAGGTGCACTGACTCTGTGGCACCTGGACTCTTGGAACCACATACCCAAGAAAAACATGCAAGTATGCGTGGAGGGTGCCACACAACAGCCGCAAAGTGTGAGGCCATCGTCTAATAATACGTGGAGGAAGCCCTCCAGTGCCCCAACACTGAACAAGCTTGGAAACAAAACTTTGCAGAAGAGTGGTATCAGAGGTGGAAAACTTCCTCACACCGTTGGAGCCTGCAAAGCTCCAAGCCAACTCGAGGGTCCACTTTATCACAACTCAAGGGCTTCTTCATGTATCATTTCCTCTTTGCCATGGTTGATGCTTGGACTACAAGTTCATTGTACATCGATGCTTCAGGCAACGGGTTTCAGCTTCAGATGCCAGATACACAACGCCAGTCACCTCAAGGATGGGCTGGAACGCACCTCATCATGGGCTTCCCAGATCCAGATCCCCCGCTGTGCCCAACGACACACAAGATTGGTTGCCCTACTTCATCGTGGGGGCATGACGCTTTCCCTCAGAACCTACCTCATGAAGCCCTGACTTTCCAGATGCCCTCACCGTGAGAGCGGATCTTCAACTGCAGCCTGTCCAGGGCAAGACGCGTGGTTGGAGAACGCCTTCAGCATCCTGGCCAACAGGTTTCCAGCGTACTTTCTCACACCATGCAGGCATGACCCAGGAGGACTGTGAGGAGCATCGTGGAAGATTGCTACATCCCTGCAACAATCTCCATGGCGCAACGCACCCAGTGTTGCAGGAACAGACTTGATCCGACGTTTCAACAAGGCAATGGGGACATGGAGCCTGCTGAATGGAAGCAAGGACCGCAAAACGATAGACACTGTGGATGTGCCAGGCCCCAACCGAGCTTCACGTTGTTTAGGAAGAAGCAGCGCAACCTCCTGAAACACTGGAGCAACTCCCCCAGTTGAGCAGTGGGTGGCAAGACAGGATAGGTTAGATGCTTAATGGATGCTTCCTTGAGCCTGTCTCATCACACTGATGTGATTGTGCCATTTGTATGTTGAAGTGTCCTACAATGAATAGGGCATTAATAAAAGAGCTTTTGTTATTTTAAAATGGTTGATCAATGAATAAATTAGTTATTGACAATTACAAGTTTCCATATGTGTGCAGCTGCGGATTGGTGGGACCATACCAGTCCCACTATCTTGCACTGGAGTTTTTCATCCCACATACTTCCTTATCTATCCACAAGCATGCAAAGGCTTAACCATTTTCAAAAGTTTTCACCACACTTTATTAAGTAAAAAAAATGAACCAATGATGTCTTAAGAAAGATAACACTTTATTTAACTTTCTTAACTTTATGACATTTGATTTAATAAAAAGCAAAAATGAACCATGTAAACTGAATTAGTGTGTTAAACAAGATAACCTTAATTAACTTTCTGGAGGTAAAACTTTATGACTTTTATTAAAAAGCAAAATGAACCAAGTAAAGTGTCTTAAGCAAATATAAATTTAACAAGTAAACCAACTCAGTCTCTGACACTATTCTCAGTCACGCTGAGTATGTCCTGGTCTCAGCTATTAAGCGGGCAGGGACTGTGGAGGTGGCTGTGGCTTGGTGCTGGTCTGAGGCGCCAATTGGGGTTGCATGCCCCGAGGGTTACAACAGGGGATTTGGTGTGTTCAGGAAGCTATTCGAGAGCTGACTCAGTCCCGTGAGGTTGATGAGGCCTTCATCAAGGACTTGACGATGTCAGGCCCAATATGATGAGAGATTGTCCAATTGACGGGCTTTGGCTGTGGAGTGGAGGAAGAGGGTTTAGTGGGACTGTTCTGGTCTGCAGGCGGGTGAGGAGTGGCCGTCTGTGGCATGCAATAACCTGGGGCCTGGACTGGGAAGGCTGCCTCTTGCTGTTAGGGAAGTCTGTAGTCGTAGCCCTGTCCCGCGGGAAGCACTGCGTCCACAGGTGACGGCCACGTAACCCGTAGTAGGTGAGGGTGTTAGCAAGCCATGGAAGGGCTGTGACAATGCCTGGTGGTGGAGGAGCAGACCTTGCTGGGTCGCGAGCAGCTTCAGCTGGGCCTTGAGGGTTGTGCAGAAGTGCTGTATCTTTCTGCTTTCATCACCTGGTACTGGGGCTCGGGCAGGTCCTCAGGGTGTGGCTCACGTAGGTGATGAAGGTGTTGTGGCCCGAGGATGCTCTGTCCAAGTGACCAGTCTGAGAGAGAGGTTCTTGTGCTGCGTACTTCATTGTGTACCCTGATCTCCACAGGACACTTGTTGGTCCTGGCCCTCAGTCTTGCCTCTTCTGCCTGCATCTTTCTGGAGCTGGGGGTGGGTGTGGGGGTGGGTTGGCCTCTGGGGGCTGCTGCTTCCTTCCCCATTTTGTGGGACAGCAGGGGTTTTGTCATTCCTCCACGGGATCCTCCAAGTCTGCCGGCATCGGGAGTTGCAGTCTGTCGGGGGGGGGAGGTCTCTGCCATGGGCCCTTCCGAAGACACCTGCCTCGACAGGGTAGCTGGCTCCTGGCTGGAGGGGACTGGCTGTCTGTGGGCTGTCTGAGGGCAGAGGGGTCTCAGAGGGGCTGCTCCTCTCTCCAGCCGCCTTGCTTCTTCTTGGTGTTCCCAGATACAGTCTGTTGGCCCTTTTCTCCGAGGTACCTCGTTCGTCCCTCAGCCATTCCAGCACTCATCCTCATGGTCCTTAGAAAAGGCTGTACTGTTTCCTTCTCCCTTCTGCGTTCCCTTGGCCTCTTCCTCCCTCTGCAGGAGCTCAGCAGGGCCTTCAGGGGTTTGAGTAGCAGGACCTTTCAGCAGCGGGCTTTGAGGGGCTTTTGGGCTGGTTCACCCAGCAGCAGCAGCAAGGCTTCATAGTCAGTAGCAGGGCGTGCGATGTCTGGTTTCTGCCCCTTCTTCACCATGCCAGGGCTTGAAACAGTAGACAACGGGCTTTCCTCTTCTTTTCCTGGACTGACGAACATGGCGTCCTGCAAGATGTTATCTTGCAAGCACGTCTTTCCTTCCTGTTATGCTTGACTGTGTTGCTGCTGCATCCTTTTATATCCGCGGAGCTGACGCAATTTCATACTCCCCGCATGCGCAGTGAACGCTTTGCATCTGATATACATCCGCGTTGGCATCCCTTTTGTTTCCTATAGGCTGTCCGTGATGTATTCGCTTCATCCGCTAGTTGCATTTGCCCCTTCCGCTATGTATCTGCTTCAAAAATTGTCTCGTAAACCCCTTCGGCTGTGTCATTCCCTTTCCATCCGCTTTTCATCTGCCTAGGCTTTCCTATGAACATCCATTTTAACATTCCCTGCTACATACTACCCACGTCCGTTCTTTTCCATTCTTTTCCGTTCTGTTTATGAATTTTTGCCACTTTTTTGAGCGGATTGAAATGGATGGAGCCACCCCCGAAATTTTGCTCGTCCGCTGTGTCCTTTATGCATACGTTTTGTGTCCGTTGGCCAGTGGGACCTAGCCTTAAGAACAAATTGCTAACATTGGATCTAGAAGGGTTTGTTTCAAGGAGAGAGCTTAGATCTGCCTGCGTTACACATCGGGCAATATAAAAGGACATTCTCCATAGTTTCAACCTCAGCTCTGTCACAGGGGCATAGCCCCTCGTTAATCGGGAGCCTCTTAAATCGCCCCTCCACTAGTGCTGAGGGCAAGACATTAAAGCGAGTGAGGGAGAAAGCTCTTCTATACTTGGGAATGGTTAGAGTGTAAAAATAGGAAGCCATCCTCAGTCTCTAATTATTAAATTGGCTGAAGATCAGAGGGGATCAAGTTTTGTTAGCTCTGACTCGTAGATATTGCAAGCCAATGTCCACAAGCTATTGGAGTACCCTAAATTGAGTGTCCTTAAGGCCATAATCTCCCAGGGCATCCCCCGTAAAACCTAGCAGGTGTAATTTCTTCATCAGCTTCCAATGAGAAATATGAGAGTCAGCAAACATCAGGGAGAAGTAGCTACCAGAAACTGCCAGAAAGAGCACCCAAAACCATCTCGGGCTAATTTATACGATGGGGCTGGGATGTTAGCACACAATTTCCAAATACTGTTGCAACCAACTCCGGGCTACACTGGCCCAATGGCTACCCATCTTCCATTTAATTGCACTTTAATCTTGCTACAGATGTCAAAATGTCTCCAGGCTTGGAAAGTTCAAATGAGAGAGAGGGAGGGGGGAAGAGGAGAATCTGAATTTTTCACTTTCAAACTAAAGGCCCTGTCACACTGCCCAACGGATGCAAAACGTTAGTAAAAAGGACACAACGGACGAGAAAAATGT